>JAASGX010000165.1:0-38143 GCA_023334415.1 Phytopythium chamaehyphon | reverse complement strand
TCGTGACAACAGGTAGACTCCAAATGCCGGGGCATAGTAGAGCGCCATTTGCTTGAAGTTGAGCGCGAGGCTGAAAGCGATGCTGCCGAGAAACTCGTGGTCGCGCAAGATCAGCGCAACCGCGAGCGCGCTTAATCCCAGACTCACATTATTGTACTACAACCACAACAAAAGTGTTACTCATCAACTCAACACTGTTCAACGGATTCTTGCAGCGATGGTAATACTTACCTGGAAGTGTCCGTGGTCGATCAACAGCAACGCTGGTTGGCTCAGCACCAGCGCAACAAAAGCAGTTCTTGACGTCCACTGCCCTGACCGCGGGTACAGCGCCCGCGCCACAAAATAGATCGCAGGCGCAAACAGCAGCACATCACATAGCAGCACCGAGCTGCGCATGAAGACCTTGCCCGTCGCTGTTTCATATCCGCGAGAGCTCAAGAGCTCCACCAGCTCAGGCTCGACGATCTGCGCCAGCTTGCCGAAGAGGAACGAGACGTAGGCCGTCAGCGGCGGGTAGTCGAGTCCCCAGTAGAGCAGGTCGTTGTCCGTCGAGTTGAAGTACCAGTCGGAAAGCGGCAAGTTGACGGTGATCTCCATCCAGTGGCGTTGAGCCTCAAAGTCGCCAAACATGGGCGGCGTGCGCTCGCCAGAGTACGAGTGTAGCCCCACCAAGTACCGGAGCAGCAGCAGCAGCAGCCACACAAGCGCCGCCCCCGCTTGCGCATTGCCACTACCCTCCAAGTGCTCCAGCGCCTGCAGCAGCAGCGGCACCTTACCGGCCGCCATCACCTCCTCCTGCCGCGTCATCGTCCTTTCCCTTCTACTTGCTGAAAGGTGTTGCAATGTTACTATTTCGATTTAGTATTATTTAACACTAAACCGAAATAGTAACTTGAAGCAAGATCGTAAACAGCGTACATGAAGAGGTCACCATGCAAACTTCAAGGGGATCCGCCATTCCAGCTTTCGCCTTCGAGACCTTCGAGACCTTGGAAGATGGCGCTAGCTTCCCGCGTTGCGATCGTGACGGGCGGCGCCTCGGGCCTGGGGCGCGCCACGGCCACGCGGCTGGTCAAGAACGGGGCGCGCGTCGTCATCTGCGACCTGCCGACGAGCGACGGCGTCGACGTGGCTCGCGAGCTCGGGCCCTCGTGCCACTTCAGCCCCACGGACGTGAGCATATGAATGGCATGGATGAGATAAAG
The DNA here is from genome assembly GCA_023334415.1 of Phytopythium chamaehyphon. Taxonomy (NCBI): domain Eukaryota; phylum Oomycota; class Peronosporomycetes; order Pythiales; family Pythiaceae; genus Phytopythium; species Phytopythium chamaehyphon. The sequence goes on along the minus strand of JAASGX010000165.1, from coordinate 36,935 downwards.
TAGCTCTTGGGAGAAAGCTGATAACGGAGGAAATGCGTGTGGTAGGTGACGAACGAGGACGAGGTGGCGGCGGCGCTGGACCTGGCTGAGTCGTCGTTCGGAGAGCCCGTGAATACGGCGGTCAACTGCGCGGGCATCGCGTACGCTATCAAGACGCTGAGCAAGAAGGGCGTGCACCAGCTCTTCCAGTTCCAGCAGACAATCAACGTCAACACCGTCGGCTCCTTCAACGTCGCCCGCCTCGCGGCCGAGCGGTGCGTTTGGGTAGTTAATGAGGCTTGATACATTGTCGTTGCTGATGTGAAACTTGCAGCATGGCCAAGACGCGGCCGAACCAGGACGGAGAGCGCGGTATCATCGTCAACACGGCCAGTGTCGCGGCCTACGATGGACAGATTGGCCAGGTCGCGTACGCTGCCAGCAAAGGCGCCATCGTCGGCATGACCCTCGCGATGGCGCGCGACCTCTCATCCTACGGCATCCGCGTCAACACCGTCGCTCCTGGTACGAAGATCTATTGCCGCGACATCAAAATGTGTTCTTACCATTGACGTTCTTCTTGCTCACAAACTTCAGGCCTCTTCCTGACGCCGCTACTTGAGGGTCTCCCGGAGAAGGTGCAGCACCAGCTTGGAGAGTCCGTGCCGTTCCCAAGCCGGCTCGGCAAGCCGGAGGAGTACGCGCAGCTGGTACACGCCATCATTGACAACAAGATGCTCAACGGCGAGACCATCCGCCTCGACGGAGCGCTTCGCATGCCGCCGAAGTAAACGAAGCAACTCTATTCGTCCCTCAGGTTGCGAACTACTTCTTACCAAATGAGACAAGCTCCATCACTAAGCAAAATCGCGTTCATAAATACTTGTTGGTCTCTTGGTCTAAATCCTGCTAGTTGGGGGACGATATTCCCATTCGATGAGATCGAAAACATGCTTCTCACTAGCGAGGGCGCGCACTTCTTCCTCGCCAAAGCGGTCGACGACATTTGCGTAGATGCACTCAAACGATGCTTGCGTCAGCTCTCGTAGTGATTTGTTGAGCACCGCAGAAAAGAAATCAATGGCGAAGAGCTCCGGGCCAGTAAAGTACACGAGCCCTAGCCAGCTGATAGGAGGTGAAAGCACCTTGAGATCCAGCAGAACCCGCCCAGTTTTGAACTTGATTGAGCACACCCCGCGGAAGCTGGAGATCCGAAGCATCTCGGTGGGGTTATCGATGATTCCAGCGCTGATGAGCGCGTTGACGACCTCATCGAATTCATACGAGGGAATTTCATTGATACTTGTGCTGGGCATCGGGGTGGCGACTAGCACGTCCACTACCGACCCGAAAGCCGCACCTCGAGAAAACGACCCGCACGGAAACACTTGTGCACTTGAGTTGAACTTTTGAAGATGGATTTTAATTGCATTGAAGGCCAGTTTCCAGTCCTCTTGGCTAATGATCGGACGCTCTTGACATTGCGATAGCTTCGCCCAAGACGAGTCTTCAAGGCCTGTTGCTTCGAGATACTGCGCACCGAACGCAAGGTGTTCAATTGACGGATAACCCGGAGCGACGATCGCCAGTTGCTGATCTGTCAGGCGAATGGAGTTCGAGCCGGCCGCCAACGTGTCAGACATGGGATCGTCCGTTGCGAGACGTGCCGCTTGCAGTAATTTGAGGCCATAAATATGCAGTAGTTGCCTCACGCGCGCCCATGTCGTCATTTCGGAACTCTCTCCGACATCTCGCGCGTCTGAAAAGAACAGCTCTTGTTGGTGCAGATAGTCGTGCCTATACTGGCTCCAGTACTGCGCAATGACAGGCCAGACGTGCCTGGAAACCCCAGGAAGCGCCGTCTTGCCCGTCACAAAGTCGTCCAGACGCACGTCGGCGTCAAGAGCCGACGGCTCCTGCAGCAGACTCTTCTCCCACATGCGAGCAAAAGTAGCTCGCGCCAGTTTACAGGCGTAGACGATCCACTGACGCTCCCTCCCCTTGAACGCGTTCCACGCGATGAACTCGTCGAGCGCTTGCAAGCAGAACAGCAGCATCGGTCTCAGCACCTGCTCCTGGTGGATCAAGCATGTCGCCTGGTTGTGGCGGAGCCAGCACGGCGAGATCTCGCACATGCGGTCCAAGTCGAAGTAGTCGACCAACTCCGAGCCCTGCCGCGTCGCTGGTATGTGCAGCGCGCCAGCACCACCGACCACGAGCTCCTCGTTCACCAGCGCCGTGCTGCCTGCACCATCTTCGTCACTCGTTGCGCCAGTCTTCAGCTGCCCGCGCTCACTGTCGCCAGCACCGCCTTGCAGCTGCTGCAACTCGGTGCCGGAGTCGCCAGCCTCGGTGGCCGAGCCGCCCATCTGCAGGAAGAGCAGACTGTCCTGCAGCGAGTCGTTGAACGACGTGTCGTTCGAGAGCGCCGAGAGCGGCGCCGGCTTGTCTTGACGCTCCACCGAGCTGCTGCTACCGGTATCAACACTGCTGCTGGCGACTTGGAGCCGCGAGGCGTCGATGGAGCTGGCGCCGGCGCCATTACTGCCCCGCAATGCGTCGCGATTCGGGCCGGAGGCGGGCTCGCGGACCGGCTTCTGGGCCCGGAACGGCCTGATCGCCGGCGCCTCCTCGTGCAGCAGAGCCGCCAGCTCGAAGAAGAACTTGCGCTTGCGGTACGGATGCAGCAGCAGCGGCGGCTCTAGAGGCTCTAGAGGCTCTAGAGGCTCGGCTTCCTGCTCCATGATGGCCGTCCCAGATGCGATGCACTGCATCATAAGATTTGGTCGTGTGCGCCACACCAACATGTATCCAATCTGGTCTGCATTTCTACAGTACATTTTCTTGACGTTTCGGACTCGAATATACTGGAGCCAAGAGGATTGGAGGGGACAGATGGGCTTCAACACATTTTTGGCTGGCAGGCTGGCTGGCTGGCTGCACCGTCCGTCAGTCAGCACAGTTGGACGGGCGCGGTACACCAGTGATCGGTTGGTAATATCATGGCCAGTGGCGACGCCGCGATCTCTGCTGGCGCCAACCGCGCGACCCCCACAAGGCACACGCGGGCTTCCCAGCGTTAGTATATAGTAGAGTTAGCTTCTCCTCGTTCCCGTGGCTGACGGTGACGGCGGGTGATTCAAATGAGTCAAAAACCCAGCCCTCCAGTCGCGCCTGGCCTCACTGGACGGATTATGCACTTTCAAAGGTCGTGCATAGCTACTCTCTCCGTTCGCAAGCTTACTTTCTCAATTTCGGTATCCACGGGGTATCGATGGTAGCAGGTTCAAAACGCGTGACATCTTGACCCTTTCGTCGTCCTCGCGCCTGATCACACGGGTCGATTGCCAGGCTCGAGTGTGTTCTTCACACACAAAATATCTCGAGAGGGGAGAACGAGGGAAAAAAGAAGGCGAACAACCCGAAGCGCCAGCAGCAGGAAGGGCGGGGCAAAAGGCAAAGGCAAAGGCGGAGGAGGAGACAGGCTCACTCACCCCCTCGACGTTCTCTCCCGAGCTGTCGCGCAGGTCACCCAGGTCAGGCCGCCAGTCAGTTCGTAGACACCGAGGTCACTCGCCAGCCTTCCAGTCCAGCTACCAGGCGCCCCCCTTGGATCCTCTCGACACTTTCTCTCCCATTTTTCCCGTTTCCCCCGCGAGAAAGGCCGCCATGATGACGGCGCAGCAGACCGTGGGCGACGTCGGCGCCCTGCGAGCGCCGCCCTTCGAACCGCCGCGCCAGCTCAAGGACGAGAGCCGAGGAGAAGCCGACGACGAGCAGCAGCAGGCGGGAGAGGACGGCGGCGACTCGAACTCGAACGACGAGGACAAGAAGGAGGAGGAAGCGGCGGCCGCGACCGCGCCCTCGAAGAAGTCGCGCCGCGAGCTGCCGCCGCACACGGTCGCGATCTTGAAAGGGTGGATGCTCTCGCCCGAGCACGTCAAGCACCCGTACCCGACGGACGAGGACAAGCAGATGCTGCTCAAGAAGACGGGCATCAACATGAAGCAGCTCACGAACTGGTTCACGAACGCGCGCAAGCGCATCTGGAAGCCCATGATGCGCCGAGAACACTCGCGACAGCTGCAGACCGCCATTGAGATGGACAAGTCGCGCGCCAGGGAGCTCTACCCCGGAGGACCGCTCGGACCGTACGGCCTCGCTTTGGTTGGCTCTCTACATATTCCAACTCGCCATAGCTAACGAGCGTGTATGGTGCTGGTGGTGGTGCAATCACAGGTACAACGAAGCCTATGGCCCTCGAGTCGTTCGCCACTCGTTCGATGCTGGCAGCCTTGGCGTGCCTCGCGACCCGCACGCCCCGTACGACCAGTATGCGCGTCACCCGGCGCCTCCTGTCGCTGGCGTTCAGGGATACCCCCAGTCGATGCTCCCCCAGCCGGGCATGTACCCACCCCGAGCCATCCGCTCCATGTCGGAGGCTCCTGCGCGCTCCGAAATGGACGACTACATCAACGTCATGCAGATTCGAAAACGCCTCCATGATCGCGACGACTCCGGAGCGATGCATGGTGACTACGAACCGACCGAGAAGCGCATGCGCACGAGCATGTCTCCCCGCGGCCTCAAGATCCTTCAAGACTGGGTCAACGCCCGCGCACACACAGAATATCCTTTCCCTGATGAGGCCGAGCGAAATCACCTCTCGCACGAGACCGGGCTGGATGTTGACCAGCTTGACGCCTGGATCAAGAGCCTGCATGAGCGTGCCGTCTCTGGGCACCACGGCTACGCCCCACCGCCAGTTGGTGTGAACCGGCCCAACCTTGCTCCAGCTCCCCAGCGGTCGATTCCGGGTCGTGACAACCCGCTGTTTCCTCGACGGTCGATTCCGGCAGCAGGGAATTCGATGTTTCCACCTCGTCCGATCACCTCGACGCGCTCGATTCCCAGTGCTGGCAACCCACAATTCCCGCCTCCTCCGGCAGCGCGCCGCGATGGATCAGACGGCGATCGGAATGCTGGATATTATCCCAGTAGCGCGACACAAGCTTCTGCTGGAGCTCCCGGTGGGTACCCTGCGTCATCCTCGGCGTACCCTGCCGCTGCCGCGGACTCTCTTCGTGGAAGCCGGTCCCTCTCGATCAGTGCAGGGCAGTACCTCCATCCGCCTCCGCCCACTCCAACTGGTCAACAGGCGCCGCCTGCCCTTCAGTCTACTGCCACAGCTGGGGGCCTGCCGTCACTATCAAGTCGGAACTTGTTGAGCCGCCCAGTCTCAACACCAACGATGGGTCAGCCTCGAGACAGTCGCTCGCATACTCTAGACATGAGTCAATTTGCGGACGCTCGTCGGCGACGAATGAACTTTCAAGATATTCTTGCGTCTGCGAAGGATAGCCTCCCGCCTCCGCAACCTTCGGGGCATATGATGCAAGGGGCTAGCAATGTCGAGAACGTATACCCGAATGCTGCTGTCGGCTCGTACCCTCCTCCAACGTATGAATCGCAACAACAGAAGAGTGTACGCCCTTCGACGCTTGATGCATGTGACCGCTGCAGCCGGCCAAGCAACTCCTGTGTATGCAGGGTCGATGATCGAGTATCAGACGAAACTGGTTCGACTAGAATAGTATAAGACCCAAGTGCGACTTACTGCCATATCCTCAAATGCATGAGAAGCTGGCGGCGACGGACGATGGGCTCGATACGGACAATACGTGCCAAGTTTGCAGATGCAGCTGAGCCTTAGCCCAAATAGTGCCATTACACAAGCCAGATCCGGATATGAAGCGCTGCTTTGTCGCATCCATTCGTCGCTACTACTTTGCCGAACGCCATGGTGGGAACAGCCACCAACCAACACATTGTATTGAGTACCGCAATAGGTAGGGCAACCTCCATGAACACGAACAAACAAAACATCTTTTGCAACTTCTCTATTTGTTCTAGTGTCCCTGAAACTATTAGTTGTTCTTGGCATCGCGAAGGTCATGGAGTCCATCAAGGTCAGCCCACATGTCAGCGACTGCATTTTCTAGCCGCTCATTGAAGTGCTTGTGCTTGATCCGGAAGTAAATTTGGTACCGGATGTCAGGCGAAAAGTTGAGCCCGCCCCGATGAGCAAGATTCGGGTGGGCAAGCACAATATCTCCTCTTGCCATCAATAGCTGCATGGGTGTGCCCAGATCTGGTAGAGTTCCTTCACCCCACACACTGTCGGCTTTGTAGCACGCGTCGTCGTAGCCACTTAGCTTTCCATCACTCGTTAGCAATTCCTGAAGTGTTCGATGCGATCCTGGAAACACGGTAAGGTTTCCTGACAGCGGCTCTGTAGCATCGGAGAGTGCGATGCCCGCGAGAAGAGTGAATGGGTGCAGCTTGCCTTGCCGCATACCGTCCGTGTGCCACTCCGTACCCAGCGGTTCGCGGTGTTCGCCAAGCTCTGGAAACCGGAGAGCAATCTGCGCACCACTTGGAGGTTCCACATTGCCAGCACCTAGCAACGCGTCTACATACTTGGCCACATCGGACTGGAAGAAGAGTCCGCGGATTTCGTCCGAGTTGGACGTGTTGCCAGCCAGCTTGGCGGCTCCTTCGACCCCTCCGTCAATCATCCGCCCAGGGATTCCCAGCTCATGGTTGATCCTCCTTCTTGCAGCATTGACAAGCCGCATCGGAACGGCATCGCGGATATGAAGATATCCATCGCGCATGAAAGCTTGTCTTTGCGATCTCGTCAGCACCAACGACTGGTCCGGACTTGCTCCCATTTTCACCGTGTCGAGCTGGAGCACTGCTTGAGTCGATAGCACCCGCAGAGCAAAGCGACTGCTCTCTCCCTTGGCCGCGTCTCCAACCAGCACCGGCGCGTCTTCCGTCGCCACTGCGCCCAGGAACCAGCCAATTTGGTCTTCTCTGTTCGGCTTCTTTTGGTGCGCTAGAGGTCGAAGATGCACGTAGCGAGCGCCGCCTCCAGCGAGCTCATTATCGTCGTCGTCTTCGAGTAAAAAGACCGAGAACTTGGCGGCCGAAGCCACGGCCCAGTCCACGAGCGCGTTCTGCGCCACCCGCAGGCGCTCGAACGGCCGCTCCACGCTGCAGAAGCTCACGCCGTGACCATCGCTCTTGGCCTCGACCAGCGCGCGTAGCGTCAGCCGCGTTGGCTCATGCTCGAGCTCTACCAGCGCCCCTGTCACCAGCGCCATATTGGACTTGTCAATCAATGGCGCTGACAAGAAAGTACTCCCTCGTTTCAGTGTTTCCTACAAATGATAGTATGGTTACTCCTGATTTCGGGAGAGTGGCGTCAACCCACTTTTGCTATTTGCTTCTTCAGGATCCAACATGGAGCGGCTTGAGCGGAGGCGGAGCAAGCGGCTGGATCGCGAACGGCAGGCGCTCGAGCAGCAGGTGGAGGCCGAGTTCCAGCAACAACTACAACAGCAGCAGCTTGTGGAGGTTGGGGAGGAGGTGGAGCCGAGAACGAGGCGCGGGAGCAGCAGCGTGTACCTTCCGGCGGGGAATGACAGCCTCAAGGTGGCCAAGCGCGTGCTGCAGACCATCTACGCGCTCTACCAGCGCTACGACCGACAGCACCTGATCGAGAACGCGTCCTTCGCCATCGCCATGGTGCCTATTGGTGTACACTATGGAGTTGCGTATGAGCTGATGGTGGTTTGTTGTTGCGAAGATGGGGGTGATGCTCGTTGTGCTCGACAACGAGTACGTTGACTCACATACGGGGAAGCTGGTGCTGCGGTCCACCAACGCAGCACTCACAGCTCTACTGCTCATGTTCGTTGTCTGGCGCTTCGTGGTAGTGAGAGACATTCTCATTCAACGAAACGCGGTGCCGCCTAATGTTGCGCTGCACCGAATGCCGCTAGGCATGCTGTTGCAGCTCGTGTTTGAGCTGGCTGTGTGCGCAGTGTGTGTGCCACCAGGCCTGGGAGACACTAGATTCACAGTCTGGGAGTGGAAGTTTTACCTTGACTCGGACACAGGGGCAGTTTGTGACCCGCCCTACGAAGCAGACGCCGGGAGCTGCTACATCGTATACACGTACCCGTGCGTGCTCACTTGCGTTTCATTTCTTTTCCGTCTGCTTTAGCTAATATCGGTGTTTCTTAGTGTGGAGGTGCTTGGACTGCTGTCACTTTTGCGACTGTACATGATCCCTCGGGTAATACGAAATTGGTCCGAGTTCACGAGGTGCGTCGTTGTTGGATTGTCCATGGTATTTTAAAAAATGTCGTGTATCAACGATATATTTCTTGTAGCTACCGCACATCGTACCTGGGAGCACTACATCGTGTCGACACGATGAGCTCGCTTTTTGCGATCAAGTGTTTTCTTCACGCAAATCCATTCAAGTTCCTGCTTGCAGCCTTCGTGAGCACGCTTTTGCTGACAGCATACGCGCTCGCTATAATTGAAGGGCCAAGAAATCCAGCCGTGGCCCCTCTTGGAAACGCATTGTGGCTTGTAGCTGTCACCATGGGCACGGTTGGGTATGGCGACGTAACTCCCGAGACAGCAGCTGGAGAGATTTTGCTCGTCATTGGTGGCATGCTCGCAGGAATTCTGCTCGTCGGCGCTCTGGTAAGGTTTGTTCAACTATACTGTACTCAGAGTGCAGCATTAGTGCATATTTTGACATATCAATTACTGTTGTTTCCCCCCAGAGCGCTGCATTATTCGGTTTCCTTGAGCTCAGCGAGCGCGACCAGCGGCTTGTTCAACTTATCACTCACCAAGCCTCGACTCGAAGGCTACGAAACGCGTGTGCGTACACAATTCAGGCGGCATGGAAGTGCCACCTATCCCAGCAGCTAAGTTCCACTAACACAAGCCAGCGTCGTGGATTGAAAAGATGTGAGTACACATCGGCTGCGCATTTTCCGACTAAGTCGTTCTAATTATTTTCAATGAGCAGGTATTAGTCATGTCTACCATTGCACGGCTCGTCAGCGAAAACTGCGTTGGCGGCATATCAGCATTGATGCAAACAAAACAACCACCAGTGAGCTGCGCGATTGCCAAGAACAAATTCTGTTTAATCTGCGCAACGAGCACGCAGCAACGATGAAACGACTCCTCGATGCGGAAAGCAGGCTAGACGCCCTTTTACTTGCACTGGAACCACCAAAAAGTGCTAGTTAGTACTGTATTTGATCGCTGTCATTCAGTTATACATTTCTTGACCAAGTTGATGGACTCTCTGTCGTTGTTGGTGGTGCTGCCGGCTGTCTCTCAAAATGTAATGGGTGAAGCCGACAGTTTGTGGTGTTCCCCCGGCTGACACTTGAAGGCGATAGGGAGAGTGTGCTACCTGAACGCTGCCGCATTGATATTGTTGAGGCATTCAGTAGATCTTGTTCATACGTGTACGTCATTGCAGAGTCGGCTCGCTGAATAATACATTGCACATGGTGTAAGAGCGTTTCTAAAGAAAATTGAAAACAGAGAGTCTCACCAGAAGCTCAAAAGCAGCGTTGCGCTGCTGTTGCAGTGGGAACCCTGTGTTCACAACAGCATACTGTTTCCCAGCTCCTCTGATAATTGTGGGAGCACAGGTTAATGCAATGCGGAAAATATTGTATCTATCTTTTATCTCCTTACCTGAAGCGCAGCTTCGGTGCAGGAGGCTTGGGAGATCGCGTCCCAATGATGGAAGCTGGTGCATCCACACCATTTGGAGCCATTGTGGATGAATATCCAAATTGAGGGTGTCGGACTGCCTCGTATCCGACTTCAGGTAGTGTCATACCGCCTGCTGACGCTGTTGCACGAATAGCAAAACTAACACTAGTGTTTATGTCTTCTTGACCCGGAACAGGTGGCCACATTGGTCCTGAGCGAGTGGCACTTTGCCTTCCCCCAGCTGATCCAGAGCAAGCTTGCACTTTGTGATTTGGTCCTTGAAGCGAGTAATTGGCCTCTGTTGGAGAGCGTTGGGACGTTCGATGTCTGTGGGTCTCCGACCTACCTACTGAGCTTTTGGACTTCTTAATTCGAAATTTCCGGCCTCCCAACCGTGCCCTCGGGCTTGTAGATGCCAGCAGATCAAACGGGATTGACAATTGCGATGAACCTATATCAGCTACAAGTGTGCCAACGAACGGTGTGACCTGCTCTGGTACAACGATTGATGATGACTTTCGGAGTGGAATAGGTTCGCGCGGTGGCTGCGGATTTGATAGTGTTCGTGATGCTCGGGTGTCTACAGTGTTAAAAGGTGGAGTCGATGCATCGTCACTGAGTTGTAGACAACTAACCCCTTTCCGCTTGATTTTATCCTTTCCACTCGACTTGATACCCACAAACGATTTGCCAAACTTTGGCTTCATTGTTAATATCTTACTCGACAACGCCGTCTCGCGCAGGAAAGGCTCGGCTATAAGAGGAAAATTAATCTCTTCGTCTTCTAGAGACACACATAACCGTTCACGTACACTACCATCTGTGACTGTGTTCGTAAATATTGATTCACAGAGTGCTCTACCTATTCTGCAAAGATCGTGAGTTGTAAAATGAACGCCACATGGGGTTTCCGATTCGTCGCAGGAACCTGAACATCGTGTAGTGATATTGGTCCCACAAAATGACGCTTCCAAGGTAAAGCTCCACGGAATCTCAAGTTCGTACGCAAGAACAACCCTCGCTGTCGCCTCCTTGTCCTTACTCACTTTAAAACTGCAGTCCGGAAGTGACAAGAACGAGTGTTTAAGCTTGGCTAAATTTTGTGGGAAAAATCTCGCTCGTGGATTGGGCCGCTTTTTTGTATCGCACCCGTACATGAAAACATTTTGTTTGCGCGAGTGACCGTGCAAGTCGCAGTAAAACACTACTCCGCGCGTTTGGTGCTCTCGCGCGATCAACTCTTTTGTATGATATATCGTCGGATGTAATTCTTCTCTTGGCTTGAGCCAGTGACGATTGAGATCACACGCCGATAGGTTACACCGATTGTTCCCGTAGTATACGCCGTCAGGATTTAGCATAGGTACAAGATAGAAGATGAATATGCGTCTTAGCGCTCGCGCAACTTCAAAATCACTAACCAGAAAGTCAATGACTCCACGCATCATCCAAGACGCTTGTGGCTCTCCAGGGTGGACGCGCGACGTTATGATCACAGCTCGTCGAGTTTCGAGTTCCTGACCGTTGCATGATCTTGTATCAAATTCTGTAATGGTGAGCAGATCACATTTCGTACCACCTAAAGTTTTGCAGAGCTCCGAGCGGCGAATTACCGATCCCCCTATCGGTTTCCCAACGCGAACTATCTCCAGTGATTGACTTTGCGAATGTGTGATACTACTCATGTGTAGTCGGTGAGTGTTTAGAGTGTAAGGGAAACTGTGTGCGATCAGGTATGTATCGTCAGCATGTGGGAACTCAAGTGTAAACGTGAGTGTGTAATAGCATCCACCACTCGACCGTGAAGCTCCACTGCTCATATTACCGCGTGAGTACTGATTAGAAAAGTAGTAAATATCTCGGCCCGACCGTCGCCAGCCGATATTGTTCTCATGCGCTTCTTTCACCGAGTATAGGACTGGCTGAAGACCTCGATTGAACATGCTGTCGGGTTTGCATAAATTAATGATGTTGAAGCGGTACTGCCGCCGATCATTCTTTAAAATGTTGAACGGCTGTGCGTTGCTCACAGCAAAGTAAAACCATTGCATATGACCATTCGTGTGAAGGTCGTATCGCAACACCAAATCATATTCGCTCTCCCCTACTCGAATTGCTCTTTCGAGGTTCCCACTTTCAAACATACTGTCGAAGGTTAGCGAATCGTGGTGACGTTTGCTAAAGGCGTCAGAATTCAGCATGATTTCATATGGGTATTCGTTGTCGCAGTTTCTGTCTTGAAATGCTTTCTCGTTATCGCATTGCTGATTCGATTTCTGTACTCGATCATTTTTTCCAGTAGCACTCTGGAGCCGCTGGCGCAGAAGCTCTCGAAATGATGCACCTTGATATACAATTCGAGCTCGATCTGAAGAATTGGACGCATCGAACTGTGCTCGGCGAGCCGACGTGGAAGCGACAAACTGAGCCGCTACTTCTGCGTCTGGTTTGGGGCAAGGCTCATCATGGTCTGGGACAGTCCAAATGAGATCACTCCCCAATCCAGAAGCAGAGTTACCACTGCTACTATTACGAGTTGGATGGCGTGGAAATCGAATGCCATTTGAGCTTTCGTAGTAAAACCCTTTAACTTGAAGATCAGACTGACAAATGCTAAAAGGCGATAACGACCCCGTCATTAATATATCTGGAATTGAATGCCGAGGAGAAGTACTATCACGATCATTTTTATGTAGAGTGTCTTCAAGTATTGATACTGATATTTTTCCCGATTCTCTAACATCATCACTCCCCGCATCAACAACTTCAAAAAGCCCACAGTCGGTAACTTCTTTGGGCAGAGCAACATCGTCGTCTGCACCAATCTCAACTTGGGGTAATTCGTCATTATCGTCCGCCTCACTAGCATCACTGGCATCGCTGGCATCCCCATCAACTAGATTGAGCTCATTTGGATATAAAACCTCCGTACTGCTCGGTCTCGACAACTCATTATCCTGGATGTCGCTTTGTTGGTCTACTGGAAATTCTCCACTAAAAGCTTTTGTTGAGCTCTTTCGAGCCACGATACTATCTTGTTCGCATTTAATGATTTCGCTCACATAGTTATTGTAGTGTTTATCTCCCGACCTTGCGTTTGATTCTCGGATAGTGCCTAAACTTTGAAATCCAGTTGCACTATGTATTTCAAGTAATTGAAGAAAAACCGATAAAAATGAGCTCAAAGGGGAGAGCTTTGAGCTGTCAGCAGTCTCTGTGTCAATTGGTGGGGTTTCGTTCTCACTTTCCAGCGACTTTGATGAGCTTGACAGCACACTCATCGCTTGATGCAGCAATAAGAGCAGATCTCCACCTCCACAGCCGGAAACCACGAGATCTCCATCTTGGACAAGCAAGATTTCTCGAATAAAATTGCAAACTTCAGCAACCTGTGGTAGAAAAAATCCAATAAAATCAGCTAAATATCTTGTGAGTTATTGAGGAATGCCAGTGTACCTGCGTCGGCCATGAGTCAGAGGAATCGGTCAAGATAGTCCGCAAATGCAACACTGCAAGCTCTACGTATCCAACAACAGCTCGCGCGTCCGGATTCTACAAGTATGACCTCCAAGTGATTAGGATAAGTACGAGCTAAACAAGCAAGATGTGAAACGTACATTGAGCTTCCAGTGCCTTGTAATGATAGCGTACACATGCGAAATAAACTTGATGTCTTGGCAGTTTCGCAGGCAAAGAAATAACGCGGGCAGTGTCGACGAAGGATTTTCTATGTGTATTGATTCAATTGTAGCTCTTTCCATATGAGAAATGATAGCAACCAACGCTTCAGCAATGCCTGCGCGAGTTTGATCATTCGACGCAAGCATATACAGTGACAGAATACCTTCAATACTCGTGCTGTTGATAATCTGAGGTAGTGTGCACAAATTTTTGCTAGCAGCGAGAAAACATTTGAGCACGTCCTGAACGATCTCCGATTTTTCGATATTTGCCTGCATTACTCCAATCAGGACTGACTCATTGCAAACCGTGTCGTTGGTAAATGGCGTTATGTCGAGATGGCATTCCTGCGCAAACTCCATGAGAGACGACAACATGGAGCATACAATGGCAGCAAGCTCTGAAGATGTATAATTTTTTGCCAGGATGCGAAAGAGCTCAAGTACCAATCCATCGTTGATCACCCGACCATGGACTTGTGTATGCTCTGTGATTCGTTGCAAAAGTTGAACAACAGCAATGACGGGTTTAACTGGATGGTAAGCCTTCTTGAGGAAATGCACTAGAGTCTGAGCAAGCTCGTGCGACCAGATTGCTTGATGATCACTCGAAGTGTCCCCAAGCAGCAGAAGGACATTGCATATTTCGCCGTTGAGGTCAGCATACTGGTTTGACTGTCAAATGAAAAAAACGCGAGAGTGGTGTTAAAACATGCGCGTGTAAAACAACGAAAGCAGCTCGTACCGATCTCAGCAGCAGACGAGATAGGGACACAGCAATATTGAACCCCAAAGCAGCCTCAACAACGCAATGCTTTTGAAATAGCAAGCGTAGCGATCTCACTGCAAGAAGCACGCATTCATAGTTTTCATCCTGCTGTTGCAGAAATTTGCACAAACCACAACAAGCTGCATTCATCGTGCTTCCTTTTAAAGTAGCCGGGTCCTCTCTGTCAATTGCAGAATTCATCGTTTCAAGAGCAGTCTGGGCCACATGGGCTCTGTCACTGGGTGACATTTCAACATTCGAGATAATCGACAACAGTCTCAACGCAATTTCCACCACTGCTTCATCCCGTTCAGCGCTAGCATAGCCAGGCTCCTGATGGCTGAGTTCTTGGATGAGCGCTAACAAATCTGGCAAGCTGCCTTTGGCCTCCTCCCCGGCGCTATTACATATTACTGTGGCCTTCCTGACCGCATCAGCAAGGCACAAACCACTTTCACCCAAGTCTGAAGCTTCATTCTTGCAATCTCCAGTCTTGTAATCGCGAAGATGAGCAAGTGTCGCTGCAATCTCCTCCGAGGAGCTCATGACTAACTAACTCTCACGGGAAAGCTGTTGCACAACCCACAAGTTGAAGCGCCGGCACCAATGATAGGCTGATTGGTCAAAATATATTGGATAACCGTCAAGGTTGGGTTGAATCTAGCGATAAACTGAAGAATCCGCGACGTGCAAGAGCTCATGGCGAAGCTCCGTGCGGCTAGCGAGGGCCAAATGAGCACCTCGGACGACCTGGAGCCGCTGCTTGAAGCCACGGAGGACCCGCAGACGAAAAACGAGCCCAGCCAGAGCTCCAGAAGCCGCGTGGCGGCCTGGAAGGTCCTGCTGGGAACATTAACCGTCGTGCTACTGCTGATCCACCTTTTGTTCGTGGCGCTGCTGCGGAAAACGTCGTTCGAGCTCGACCAGCTGACGATCCCGGACCTGTGCCACGTCGAGACCAAAGGCGCGGTGGTCGTCGAGTTCCAGAACCCGTCCTACTGCTCGCCGACCGTCGGCGCTACTGTTGTGACGCTCTCCAAGAACGGCACGACGCTACTCAGCGTCTCGCTCCCGGGGTTCGACCTGCAGTCCGGGGTGTCAACTTTGGTCGCAGATGTTGACATCCGCATGTTGGTGGACCCCAAAACGCTGCACCAGCTTGCAATTGCTGACGAGGGCGCGTTCGACGTGCAAGGACACATCCCGATACACATTAGCTGCTTGCTGGTGCCGTTTACGGTCAACGTGGACGTCGCGCAGATTGTTGGTGTCCGAACGGATGTGAAAAGCTATCAAGACGGCTGGATAGGAACGTGGATCGCGACGTGGGACCCGCTTTACTCTACTCAACGTGTCCAGCTTCCAGCTCCAAGAGGCATCATCAACGCCCTCACGAGCGAGCTGCAGCGTGTCGTGGCACAAATCCTCAAGACGATTGCGCTGTCCAATTTCCAGGTCGAGACTGACCGTAATGAGATTTTTGCATTTACTGATGTGTCATTCAATTACGCATCTCGCGTACTGTGGAACATCCCATCGCTGTCCATTCGGGTTCGGAGCGAGGCAAGGGAGACAATTCTGCTGGCTGGAATGAAGCGTTTTTTGCTCGGTGGAGGCAATACGTTCATTTCTGCGTACACGGAAGTGTTCAAAACTGAGACTGCCCCGCTTCAAAGAATGCTCGAGACATATTTGGCGGGGCACGATATTGGCCTTCACGTGTCAGGCCACAACCCTGCAGCAAACTGTTTCTCCCTTCAAGTGCTAGATCTTGTGGATGTGAACGTCGCCCTTCCGGCCAAAATTGAAGGCAAGCCTGCGCTTTTGCGGCACTATGAGATCCATCCAACGCTCAAGGAACTTGATTCAACAGCGAAAACGTGCTTATTGGAGCTTCGGGTGCTCATCACGGTAAACAACCCGCTACCGATTCGCTTCGACTTGTACGAAATCGAGTTCGATCTACTCTACAAGCATGTCAAGCCGGCACCTCCAACTGCAGCGCCAGAAAAGCTTGCTCACATTGTGAACACTGAACATATTGCGTGGGGCTCGCATGAGCATCACAACGTGACTTTGCTGGGGATCGTCCGTCGCTTTGAAGCATGCGAACAGGTTATCACCATGTACATGCACAACACGCTTGCATTTCAGATCCAGCACGGCAACATCGAAGTCGGCGCAGCCAGTGGAAATCTCAGCATTCCCTTTTCAGTCGATGAGATTCCCATTCACCCCAGCATCACAGGAAGCGAAGGAGACACTATTGGCGTTTTTGCGCTTGAGAACGACGGCGAGATCGCGGCAACTGGCCGGTAGAGAAACGAATGGCCTTGCCTGTGTACATGTAAGTTCAAACAAATTTCCCAGTTCTGCGCCTCAATGAAATTCTCATGAACTCGTAGTAAGCAGTGTGTGAACGTGCATATTGCAAAGCATGTGCTCTCACGGAGAGATTACATG
Organism: Phytopythium chamaehyphon; assembly: GCA_023334415.1. Lineage (NCBI taxonomy): Eukaryota > Oomycota > Peronosporomycetes > Pythiales > Pythiaceae > Phytopythium > Phytopythium chamaehyphon. Next base: position 20,438 of record JAASGX010000165.1, on the reverse strand, counting down.
TGGGGCGTGTAGTTGTAGTCCTCGCGCGAGTTCGGCTTGTCGATGTACGAGTGCGCCTTAAAGTGCTCTGCCTGGATGAGCTCAGCAAGCATGGGCGCAACCGACAGACGCTTGATCTTGTCGGTGCGGAAGCCATTGCGATCGGCCGGGATCGTGTCCATGACGACGACTTCTGACACATCGAGGTCGTCGATCATCTTCTCGGCGTCACCGTTCAGGAGCGGGTGCGACGCAAAGCAGAAAACCTTACGGGCGCCACGCTCACGCAGAAGGGAGGTGAGCTTCGCGAGCGTTCCGCTGGTGTCAACGAGGTCGTCGACGATGATAACGTCGGCGCCCTTGACATCACCGACAATGTCGGCGCCGGAGCTGTCACCCTTACCCGTGCCGTGGAAGAAGACGGCGAACTTGGCAGGAGCATCTGGAAGCCACTTGTTGATCCCCGTCTGGAAGATGCGCGCGCGACGCAGGCACTCCGGGTTGGGCGCCATGACGACAAGCGGCCGGCGCAGGTACACCTGGGTGGCAAAGTACTCGACACCAGCCATGATCGTCTCGATGGTCTCCACCGGGACGTTCGAGCTAAAGAACCCTGCCTCGTCGCCGTCGATGCGCATCTGGAGGTCGACAGCAATGACGCGGTCGACGCCCATGACCTCGAGCATCTTGGCAATGTCGGCCGCGGGGCTCTGGATAAACTTGGAGTTCATGCTGGTCGACACCGGGTTGCCGCGGCGGTGGTGCTTGTACGCGTAGTACCTGCTCACACAAAACCATCAGCGAGCTTGTACCAACAAATAGTTGGACAACCAACGAACGTACGGGAGCACGACGGTGACGCGCTTGGCGCTGGCGCGGCGCATGGTGCTGACCATGAGCAGGAGCTCGATGACGTTGTCGTTCACGGGGTTCGACAGGCTCTGCACGAGGTAGACGTCCTTGCCGCGCACGCTCTCGCCGATCTGCACCTGCACCTCTCCGTCGGCGAAGCGGCCGAGCTTGAGCTTGCCCACGCGCGTGCCCAGCCGGCGAGCGATGTCGTCCGCCAGCTCGAAGTGCGACGAGCCCGAGAAGATCTTGAGCTCGTGGCACCCGGGGATGAACATGCCCGCGTGCGTGCACGGGTGCTTGTCGGACGGGAAGAAGGGCGAGAACGGGTCCACGCGCTTGCGCTCCTGCGGCACGCCGAACTCGAGGTCTCGCAGGTCGCGCTTGCTCTCGCTCTGGGTCGTCGACGAGCGCTGCGTCACGCCCAGGCCCGCGCCGCCGGCGAAGGCGGCGGCGGCGGCGGCGGCCAGGCCCAGGCGCCCTGAAGTCGCCAGGCGCAGCGAGAAGACCATGGCGAGCGGGCGGATCGGGGACTGATGGCGGCTGGAAGGAGGCTTTTTGTGGTGTCGAGAGAGGTTTGCGCAGTTACTTGAGGTGAGTATACAAGATATGGTGTGGTGTACCGAATGGACATGGTGGGGACGAAGATGCTACATTTGAGTTGTGTTAGTGGTGGCGGGCTTTTGGACAATTGAGCGACTTGGGCGACTTTGTTTGCATGAGATGGTGTCGAGACGGAGAACGAACTCTATTACCGCAGCACCTTTGTGATGCCCACCGCCAACGTGTCGGGCTCTACTCGTCCTTCTTGCGGAGGCTCTGCTGAAGGAGCTCACCAAGGATATCGTTCAATCCGGTCAGCAGCGTGCGACCGTCGTCGACGAGGCCAGCAGCCACAGAAGCGTTCGTGTAGATCTAAAAGAGACAAGTAAAGTCGCGTCAACAACGAGATTCGGGATAAACGGACACACAAGACTCGTGGTAACAAACCTGGCGGGCGACCTTCTCGGCCAGAGGGTTGTTGACCTCGCGAAGGGCGTTCAGGTCGACGATGATCTGGTGCTTCGGGTTCACCTCGACCACGTACTTCGTCAGGCTGCTCATGTCCTGGCCAGTGCGGTCGTTCACCATGGCCATCATCCTGCGCGGCACACAATATCAGCTTCGGCACACAGGAAGACACTTTTCCTCCCCAAACACGTACTTGCGGATGGAAGCGGACTCATGCTCCGAGATGATGGCAGGCGAGTCGCTCAAGCGCGATGTGAACTAATTGCCATCTTCGAGTCAGACCAATATGCTGTTGATCGCGCGGAAAACTAAGGGAAACGTACCTTGACTTCCTTGACCTTGTCCTCGAGCGTCAGCTTCAGCCACGAACCAAAGAGGCGCTGCTCGTCCTCCGACAGCTTCTTGCCAGTCGCGTCATCGTCCTCGATCTCGAGCTTGGCGTGTTCGGCCGACACGACCTTGCGGCCGTTGAACTCGCCCACGTTCGTCATCACAAAGTCATCGATGGGGCTGTACACGAACAGAACCTCCTTGTTCGTTTTCCTGTCGAGGCATTAAGTTAGATCAACAAAAGTCATTTCAAAGCACATACAGCGCTTTCACGTACTTGAAGGCCTCAAAGTACGGCGACGCCTCGGCGATAGCGCGCGTAGGTGCACATAGGTAGTAGATTTCGTTTTGGTCCGGCGGGCAGCGCGAGACGTACTCATCCAGCGTCGTCAGCTTGTCCGTCTCCATCTGGCTCGAGTCATAGCGAAGCAGCTTGGCCAAGGCGTCCTTGTTGTTAAAGTCCGTGCAGATACCCTCCTTGATGAACTGACCAAAGTCCTTGAAGAAAATATCAAACTTCTCGGGGTCCTTCGTCGACTGCATTGACAACACATGTGAGTTGTTGAAATTCCATGTGCAGGTGGCACTATCAACGATCGCCGCATACCTGCTGCTCGAGGAAGCGAATGATGCGGCGGGTGAGGACATCCTTCAGCTTGAGGATGAGACGGCTATCCTGCATCTTCTCACGCGACAGACTCAGCGGCAGGTCCTCGCTGTCCACAACACCGCGCACAAAGCGCAGCCAGTCGGGCAGGATGTCTGGCGAGTTACGCTCGATCAGGACCTTGCGCGAGTACAGGCTCACACCAGGCTCAAGGCGGGCGTAGCCAAAACGCTCCGTGTGCGACGAGCCGATGAAGAACAAGGTCTTGAGCTCGATCGGAGCGTCCGACTTGAAAATGAGGCGGTACGCCGGCTCATCAAATGCGTTGGCAATGAACTTGTAGAACTCTGTGTACTCCTCGTCGGTGACGTCGCTCTCGCTCTTGGTCCACAGCGCCTGAACCGTGTTGACCGTCTCGCCGTTGAGCTGGATTGGGAACGAGACAAAGTTCGAGTAGCGGCGGATGATGGACTCGACCTTAGCAGCCGTGCCGAACTCCTTGCACGACTCCTTCAGGTGGATCACGATCTTGCTTCCGCGCGACACATCCGACGCGTCGGCGATTTCGTACGAGCCGCTGCCGTCCGAGCGCCAGACGTAGCTCTGGTTGCCCGCGATGGCCGACTGCGAGAACACCTCGACGCGGTCGGCCACCATGAACGCGGAATAGAAGCCGACGCCAAACTTGCCGATGATGCCCGACAGCGCGTCTCCCGACTCGGATGGCGACTGCAATAGTGCCCAACAAAAGTGTGCGGTCAACTATCTAGAACGCGCGATTTGTCATCACTTCAAATATCACGGACCTTCTCCTTGAGCTGCTCGAGGAACGCCTTGGAGCCCGAGCGCGCGATCGTGCCGAGGTTTTCGATCAGCTCGCTCTTGGACATGCCGATGCCCGTGTCGGCGATTGTGAGCGTCTTGTCGGCCTCGTTGGTCGTGATGACGATCTTGGGCTCGAGCTCGGCCTCGTGCACCACCTCGCCCGTGGCCTGCACGTGGCGCAGCTTCTCGAGCGCGTCCGACGCGTTCGAGATGAGCTCGCGGATGAACACCTCCTTGTCCGTGTAGATGGAGTGCGTCACGATGTCCAGCAGCTGGCGCGTCTCGGCCTGGAACTCGTGGCGGTCCGCTGTGTTAATGAATACACACGCCGGAGTTAAACACCAAGAGCAGTCAGGCTATCAAGGAAAAGAGAGCGTCACACTCACCATGAGCATTGTCCGAGGCGCTGGAGCTCATGGCACACGTCGACAGCAGCTGGATCGCCGGTGCCACATGTGCCACGCGTGCCACGGGCGCCTGCAGCTTCGCCAGCGACTTATTAAGCGCCAGGCGCTGCGCACTGGTAGAGCTCTTGCTAGCCACGCGGCGGGCCACGCGCTTGGCCGCCGTTCGCATCATATCCACGCTTGGCCTTTCTCCTTGGTGTCGAATGTAGGGTGGAGCTTGGACGCTCTCTCAAATTGCAACCACATGGCGCCCTGAACGAGCAACTCGACACCGGGATGGTTGTGGCGCCAAGGTTGAAGTGGTCATCGCGCGAGACGCAACGCTGGCGTGGGACGCGCTTGGCTGGTCCAAGCAGTCCAGCAAGTGGCGACTAGCTTGACGCAGGTGATGCCACGAAGGTGGCGTCACTTGCCTCTGAAGATCGGGTGCATCGGTGGCTCACAAGGGCACTGCTTGGGAGCTTGCCTTTGGTGCTCGGTCAAAGGCAGCATAGAAGCTTCACCAATCGTTGCCGAATGAGGGAGCACCCACCACGCTGTTTAAAACACTTCTAACTTGTTTTCCGTAAACCTCCATCTTGTTTGAGACAGGAAGTTGCGCGATCAAGGGGCCTCTTGGGGGTACGCATGCTCACAACCTGCGTCATTGAAGACCAGCTTTTCATTCCCCGACTTGGCTCGTAGAGCACAAGAAGCTCCCAAGGTTTCCCTCCCAGCCGCCGCCTTTCTCGTCATGTGGCGCCGCCTCGCTCAGCCCTCAGCTCTAGCGCGCGCCCAGCAGCGCATGTGCATGAGCACGCGCCGCCCGCCGCCGCCCGAGACGCTCTCGGCGCTCCAGCAGCTCCTGGGCGACCGCCTCTCGACCGCCGCCTCCGTTCTCGAGGTTAGCTAATCACGATCCATGATTTTCTCTCTTTTGCGTGTAAAGTTCTAACGCTAATGGTGGCTATTGCAGCACCACGGGAGCGACGAGTCGTACCACGCGGCCGCGCCGCCCGACGCCGTGGCGTTCGTCGAGTCGACCGAGGAAGTCTCGGAGGTGCTCAAGATCTGCGCGGCCTCGGGCACGCCCGTGATCCCGTTCGGGGCCGGGTCCTCGCTCGAGGGACACATCTCGGCCCGCGAGGGCGGCATCTCGGTCGACCTCACGGCCATGAACAAAGTCCTCAGCGTAAGCAGCGCGCGGTTTACGCGTTTTTGATGGGAAGGAAATGAGCGTCAGCGTTCTGACGGATTGCGTCCTGGGAAAAAAAATGCCAGGTTGAGCCAGAGAACATGAGCTGCAAGGTGCAGGCGGGAGTCACGCGGGAGCAGCTCAACGTGGACCTCCGCGCCACGGGCCTCTTCTTCCCCGTGGACCCCGGTGCCAACGCCACGATCGGTGGCATGGTCTCCACCAACGCCTCGGGCACGACCACTGTCCGGTGCGTTCTTTGCCAATAGCTATCGCCCTAATACTTGCGTGCGATCGTCTGACTGTTGCCTCTGTCATCAGCTACGGCAACATGAAGACGAACGTCATGCAGCTGACTGCTGTCATGCCTGATGGTCGCATCATCAAGACTGGATCCAAGTACGTTTTGCATTACTCTACCGAAGTTATTTCTCGGTTACTCACTTGATGCTTGGTTTCTATCACTCAGGACGCGCAAGTCGTCTGCTGGATACGACCTCACCCGCCTCCTGATCGGATCGGAGGGCACTCTCGGCATTGTTACGGAGGTGGAGCTCCGCCTCTTTGGTATTCCCGAGGCCGAGAAGACCATGATCTGCTCCTTCCCTACTATTCAAGCTGCTGTCGACACGTGTGCCACGGTCATGCAAATGGGTATCCCTGTTGCTCGTATGGAGCTGATGGATGAGAGCACTGTCGAGGCTATCAACCGTTACTCGAAGCTGAACAACAAGGTGCAGCCGTCGCTCATTATCGAGCACCACGGCTCGCCGAACGAGATTGAGGAGCAGAGCGCAGTGGTCCAGGAGATTGCTCGCGATTTCGAGGCTGAGGATATTGCTCTCGCGACAACTCCGGACGAGCGCAAGAAGCTGTGGAGCGGCCGCCACTCGGCTTGGTATGCCACCATCGTAAGTTTTGCATTACTACGTCAGCTTCGTTTTCTTGGGTGCGCAAATTGACCTCTAATATGTTGTACTAGACGCATATGCCTGGCAGCCGCGCTCTGTCAACGGATGTTGCTGTTCCTCTCTCGAAGTTGTCCGACGTGATTGTTGAGACCCAAGAGGACCTGAAGGAGTCCGGTCTTTACGGCAACATTGTCGGGTAAGTCTCAGATGTTCATTCTAGCCATGTGGACATTCACTGATTCGATTGCGTATATATACAGCCATGTTGGTGATGGCAACTTCCACGTCATGCTGCCGTTCATTCCCGAGGACAAGGAGCTCGTGGGCAAGGTGAAGGCCTTCTCGGACCGTCTAGTCAAGCGTGCGCTTGACTACGAGGGAACGTGCACTGGCGAGCATGGTGTTGGTGACGGCAAGATGGACTATCTCGCTGTGGAGCACGGCGACAGTCTGGAAGTCATGCGCATTATCAAGCAAGCGCTGGACCCGAAAAACATCATGAACCCTGGCAAGATCTTCTACGGCACCGCGCACTAAGCTGCAGCGATCATAGATTATGATGTGATGCACGGGTTAGATAGTGTTGGTCTGCGCCTGAGCCGAGTTCGCGCAAAGGCAAGCGAGCGCCTCGGCGGTATGCAAGGGGATGGTGGCGCGGAGCCTGTCAGTAAAATGTTTTTTACTTCAATTGTTGGTTTGAAATCACGCCGACACCGGCTGTTCTTCGCTCTCCATCGCCGCATGAACTTTTCCGAAAAGGACCTTACCGGGGTTCATTATGTTCTTGGGATCCAGTGCTTCCTTGATGGCGCGCATAACATCCACGCCGTCTTCTCCATGCTCCATGAGCAAATAGTCCATTTTTCCATTTCCGATGCCATGTTCACCGGTACAAGTCCCCTCTGCTCGCAAGGCTCGTCGTACCAGACGATCGACAAAACTTTTCACCTTGCCCATAGCAATAGCATCGTCGAGCATGATGGGAAGTAACACATGGAAATTTGCATCGCCTACGTGGCTACCCATGTGCAAAGTGTTAGAATATGATTGTGTCATACCAAGCCGACAAAGTGCTCATACCCAACAATGGGCCCGATCAATCCAGCTTGTTCCATATCCTGTTGAGTCTCAACAATCACATCGGCAAGCCTCGAGAACGGCACGGCAACATCCGCAGAGAACCCACGACAGCCAGGGTATTGAGCCTGCATTTGAATACAACATCAGTCAAACCAGAGAACCATCGCGTTGAGCGGCAGGTCGAACGCACAAGAATGGCATGCCACACTGCATGCCGTCCACGCCAGAGACTCTTGCGCTCATCCGGGCTAGTTGCGAGCGCGATGTCTTCTGCCTCAAAGTCTCGCGCTATCTCTTGGACGAGTGCACTCTGAGCGTCAATCTCGCTGGGTGAACCATGATGCTCGACGATCAAAGTCGGCCGAAGAAGGTTGTCGAGGTTGCAAAACTTGTTGACCGCATCGATGGTGTTTTCATCCATCATCTCCATTCGCGCAACCGGAATCCCCATCTGCATGACGGACGTGCACGTATCCACGGCGGCTTGGATACTTGGGAACGTGCAAATCATGGTCTTCTCGGCCTCCGGGATTCCAAACAGCCGTAGCTCGATCTGACGTCGTGCAATTCAAATCAGACAAGGGAATTCTGCAATCAGTGCATAATCGAATAGGATACCTCCGTGACGATAGCAAGAGTCCCTTCAGATCCGATGAGGAGCCGAGTGAGATCGTAACCCGCTGATGACTTTCGTGTCCTAGATAACAATTTATTTGTCAGAGTGCAATCGATTTAGAGCAGAACATCGCAGTGGAGCACTGTAGAAGTCTCACTTTGATCCAGTTTTGATAATGCGGCCGTCGGGCATGACTGCTGTAAGCATCATGGTGGCTGTTTTCATGTTACCGTATCTGCATTTAGCGCATGTTAGCTGATCACGCCCATCAGATTTTGTTTGGGCAAACTCGCACCGAACTGTCGTAGTGCCGGATGCGTTTGTCGCGATCATGCCTCCAATTGTAGCATTTGCACCGGGGTCCACAGGAAAAAAGAGCCCCGTGTCTCGCAGAGCAATATTTATCTGCTCGCGTGTTACCCCTGCCTGTACTCGGCAGCTTGAATTCTCAGGCTCAATCTGAAATATGCCGCCACAAAAAACAATCTTGTCAACAAATGCGCATTCGTGACAATCAACAAACCCTCCTTTAGCACCTTGAGGATTCGGTTCATCCCCGTCAAATCAATTGATACGCCTCCTTCTTTAGCTGAAATCTGCCCCTCGATAGACGTTCCTGCGCCAAAAGGAATCACAGGCGTGCTCGTAGCGGCGCAGATTTTGACCACCTCGGCCACTTCCTCAGTGGATTCGACGAACGCAACCGCATCGGGCGGCGCAATTGCATGGTACGACTCATCTCTCCCATGTTGCTGCAGATAGAAAAAAATCTCATTTCAAAAAGTCGATACCTTCAATAAAGGAGACCGTGAAAATCGCCGATACCTCGAGCACCGATGGCGAAGTCGAAAAGCGGTCACCCAGCAGCGAACGGAGCGCTTCAAGCGTCTCGGGCGGTGGCGAGCGGCGCACGCTCGATGAGTAGCGAGCGCTGAAACTATAAGACCACGGAGCGAGTGAGGCGAAGTGTTTGGATTGCGCTAGTCGGCGCCACATGGTGCGGCCTGGAAGAGCGAGAGTCGAAGTGCCGATGCCATCACCGGAAGTGCGTCACTCGTCATTTGAAGGGAATGCCCCTTATTCAGCAACGATTTAAATTGATTTTGCGGTGATCTGATTTGAGACGGTACCCTGAATTAGCAACTCACGTACGTTTGCGCATTTGCAAGAGTAGAGCTTCAACTTCGTGATCAGATCGACAATGAGACCACCGAGAAGCACTGGTGCTTTCGGGTATCCCTTGGCTTGTTGTGTCGCTCTTAGCAAACCGAAAATGGGATGTTCGTCAGTCAGATCATAATCGATGGTAAAGCAATCTTCAGCATGCCGCGCAAACCTAGGCGAAACCCAGTCGAGACAAATACCACGCGAGGACGACTTCGACATCTTTTGAGGTTTATGAGATCTCTTCATGGCAACAAAACAACCTGACCTACCCTGGAACTCTACAAAGTTGTGCGATAGCTAAGTGCGAGCCCATGCGCAACATCAACAGCTTTAGTTGATGGAGCCGTAGAAGATTTTGCCAGGGTTCATGATGTCCTTGGGGTCCAGTGCATGCTTGATAGCGCGCATAACTTCGAGGCTATCGCCGTGCTCCGTGATCAAGTAATCCATCTTGCCGTTCCCGATACCGTGCTCGCCGGTGCAAGTACCTTCGTACCGAAGAGCACGCTTGACGAGGCGGTCTGAAAAGGCCTTGACCTTGCCCATATGCTCCATATCCGACGTGTTGAACGGGAGGAGCACGTGGAAGTTGCCATCGCCAACATGACTACAAACAATTCACTGGTTCAGATGACGGTGTAGCATGCAACACGATCTAATCAACTCTTGCGTACCCGACAATGTTTCCGTGCAGACCGCATTCCTTGAGGTCCGCTTGAGTTTCGACAATCACGTCCGTCAACTTCGAGAGAGGCACAGCGACATCCGTCGACAGAGCGCGGCTTCCAGGAAACTGGTCCTGTGAATGAAAGACCAAGTAAGCTTAGGTTGTCTTTCTCAGCTCTCGCACACTTCGACATTTGTCAACCGTTGTTGCCCACCACGCTGAGTGACGTCCAGTCCACAGCTTCTTGCGCTCGTCCGGAGTTGTCGCGAGAGCAATATCCTCAGCCTCGAAGTCGCGAGCAATCTCCTGGACCACTGCGCTCTGCTCCTCGATCTCGTTCGGCGAGCCGTGGTGCTCGATAATGAGCGACGGCTGCACCTTATTGTTCAGCTTCGAGTAACGGTTGACGGCTCGAACTGCATTCTCGTCCATCAGCTCCATGCGAGCAACGGGAATACCCATTTGCATGACCGTGGCGCACGTGTCGACAGCAGCTTGAATAGTAGGGAAGGAGCAGATCATGGTTTTCTCGGCGTCAGGGATGCCGAATAGACGGAGTTCCACCTGCACTCATAGTTGTAGACGCCTGTTAGAGGTCGAGAACTCAACTAGCATACATACTGTAGTTACACAGTGTACCTCCGTGATGACTGCCAACGTGCCCTCGGATCCAATCATGAGTCGTGTAAGATCATATCCAGCTGACGACTTGCGGGTCCTGCAAGAGGAGAGCCACACCAAATAGTCAGCACCTTACTTGTTTCCCAGCGCCAGTGAATGGTTGGATACTTTGATCCTGTCTTTATGATTCGCCCATCGGACATAACAGCGCTAAGAGCCATAACACAGGTCTTCATGTTGCCGTATCTACAGAGTTACGCAGTCAGTTAGCGAAAGATTCCATACGGATTGAGCTGGCGCTGGCTGTATACCGAACAGTTGTCGTTCCAGATGCATTCGTGGCGATCATGCCTCCTATCGTGGCGTCAGCTCCTGGATCAACAGGGAAGAACAAGCCCGTTGCGCGAAGATCAGCGTTTAGCTGCATGCGCGTGACGCCAGCTTGAACTCTGCAGCTCATATTCTCCGGTTGCACCTGCAAAATATCACACCTATGAGCTCTCCCGACTCCCATTGACGAACAGAAAGAGTTTTCACGCACATTGATAATGTGGTTCATGCCACCCATGTCAATCGATACGCCGCCCAGCTCGGCGGGGATTTGTCCCTCAATAGACGACCCAGCGCCGAACGGGATGACTGGTGTCGCGGTCTTGGCACAAATCTTGATGACCTCCGCCACTTCCTCCGTCGACTCGACAAACGCAACAGCATCCGGCGCCGCCGGCGTGTGGTACGACTCGTCCTTCCCATGTTGCTGGTGCAAAAGAAAATAACTCATCAGCAAATGAGCTTTGCAGTGGTTTATCATGATAGCATGATGATTTGGACCTCCAAGACAGCGCGAGCGGTTGAAAGTCGCTCTCCAAGCAGTGAGCGAAGCGCGGCGAGGGTCTCGGGTGGCGGCGAGCGGCGTGCGGTCGACACAAAGCGCAGCAGCGCAGCATTGGGCTGAGACGAGGCACGGGGGCCGCTTAGGAGCGCTGAAGCGCGAGGCAGAGCTGCTCGACGCCACATGATGAGCTGCTGACGTCGCAATTGTGATGATAAATGCGCAACAGCGGAACTGCAGTACCGTGATGTCGCTGAAATTGCAACTTGAAGCGACATGTGGGGGTGAGACTGGCGATTCAACTCTCAAGCTGCAACCGTGTCAAACTGACTGTGGCATGAAGTGAGTGGGAAGATCACAGAGCCAACTCATGGACGACTTGGATGCTGAGCAACAGCTGTGGTGGCTGCTGTCTAGCACTTTCTTCATTGTCGTTCTTCCCTCCCAGAGCTCTCGACCAAAAGCAGCAGAAGCAGAATGTCTCGAGTTGATGGCCACTTGGAGGAGCTGCCGCCGGCGATCAAGGTGGACAACAACTGGGTCGTGTGCCAGGCGGCCAAGCACCCGAATAACCACACGTGCATCACGCTGATCACGCCCAAGAAAGCCTGGAAGAAAAAGCTCGTCATTACTGCTGACAACGTGTTCGGGTACAAGCTCAAGTGCGGAGACAAGTGGGGCGAGCCTATGGCCGGACTCAATCAAGAGATGAAGTTTAACATGGTCGACTTGGGCGAGAACTGCGGACACATGGCCATCCAGTTCGTCAAGGCTAAGACGCTTGGCATCATGAGCGACTACGGAACGCTCACGTTGCCCGACTCGCTGAGGGGCTACGTTATAGCTTTCTTTTGGCCGGAGGACGCGCCGGGCGATCACTGGAACCACTTCATCAACATCCTCGAGCAAAGTCAAAACGCCACAGGCAAGCTTGCTGGTGTCTCGGGCAACGTTGTCAAAGTTGGGACCGATGCCGCTCAGTTCCTTGCGCTTTTTGGGATTTAATTGCAGGATGTGTCGCCGATGAATGGATTCCGGCAAATCGAAAACGAGTGTGAATTTGATCTTGGAATTTTCAGCTACTTCGCTATTGCATGGGACCCTCGACATGCCGTCCAGTGATGTATACTCGTTCTCAAAATGAGCTGCTAGAACAAAAGTTTTGCAGATTTCTACCTTGGGCTTGACATCTCAAATGGCGGGGCAGACGTCGGCGAAGAACTGCGCACCATTCAACAAGGTTAGGTTGGTTGCCACAATATAATGCGCCAAGAGTGGTCGTGAAATACGTACTAGGGCGATTCCGGAGGAATGCTGGCATCAGATAGCCGGCGCTTCATGAGTCCGCGCCAACCACGGCGGCGGCGTTGCGTTTCTTGGAAGGCAATATATCGCTCAATGATGTAAGCTTGACCAGCCTTGATGCCGAGGGCGATGAGCGGCAACAAAGGCAGAGGGCCAGCGAACCACGGAGCAAGCAATCGATTCGAGCGCAAAATGCACGCCACAATAGCAATCCCCACGCTCACCATAGACAGGGCGTTCCATACCGCGTAGCGTCGACTAAACGTAGATGAAGAAAGCGCAAGGGAGATGATACCCATGATTGGTGATAGCACTAGCGCGAGAGGAGGAACGAGGAGCACTGGAATGAGAATAGTTGCACTGCAGTCTTGGTCCACCTCGCCGTCCGTCACGCACTTCAGATTAACAACCATTGCAAATGTGATAGCAAGATCCACCATAAGAAGTGACATCAGCGAAATGCTGAGCATCCACAGCAGGTTCAGTGAGCTACTGCGCTGAACATTTCTCGGGAGTAAATGACGGCGCAGGAACGAAGCGACGGCTTCGTTTCGTGTTCGGTCCGCAAGTCGATCTGCGAGTTCGTCCGCGCTGATTAACACACCGGGAATTGGAAGAGACGCGTCGACAGGGCCTTGCCACCCTTCGTAGTACTTTCGGCGTCGGCGAGGGCGAACCTGGCTCTTCGCTTTCTTTGCATTGCCAGAATACAGCAAGCCTGGACTGTCGCCCATGTGGCGTGAGCCACCATTGCCTCCCATATCTATTGAGCCCGAGGTTGAAGTCCGAACTCGCAACGCCTCTTCTCGAATTCGACTAAATGTCATTGCCGACGCGTTTGATGGACCTTTGGCAGTGGTAGCACTAGCACCAGCTCCAGCTACAGATGCGGCTCCAGCTGCAGTTGCGAGCACGTTACTGTTCGATCCGCGGCGCCCAAGACGCGGGCCACCGTGACTCCAAAGTGACATATCGTATGGAAAGGTATCTACACCACCAAAGTTGCTTGCACCAGTGTTGCCTCCGCCACCATTCTTGAACCCACGATCCATGTCCAAGGATGAAGAAAGGCCTGGACTCTTCCCATAGATATCTTTTGAATTGTAGTATCCCGACCCGGCACCTCCAGTAGGATCCTTGCCATAGTATCGGCTAGAGCCTGACTTTGCGCGTCGATGACCAGCACTAATAGGCTGAGGCATGCCAAGCTCATTTGCTGAAGTTGTTCCCGTCATCATCGCTGTTTCTTCTTGAATCGTCGTGAGGAAGATCCCAAGTTTGAACTCGTCACCAATCTCAGCTTCATCCTGAACGTAAAATCGCCCGAGGTAAATGCGTAGACCCCCAAGTTTGCTGGAGTTGCCACTCATCTTGCGCTCGAGATACCGCGCAACAGGCACGAGTGACTCAATCAACTCGTCTCGGTGCACGACGCGAAGAAGCTCATTAAGCTCAGCAACAAATTCGACCCACGGTTCATCGATGAAAGCCGTCAGCTCCGGACATTGAGGAATTGCACGCACAAGAAGGTCATTCGGATCCAAATAAAATGGAGAGAAGTAAGTGCCAGTGCCAGCAAACGGCAGCACAATTGGGAGAGAGGGCTTGCCGATTTTGGTGGTTGGAACACAAACCGACTGTGAGCTCTCCTTGTGGAGCAGTTCGAGGTAGACTAGAGAGTAGTCCGCGCAGTAGCCAAGCTTGACAGCGTTGAGGAGCCAACGAGCACGAGGACCTTTCATGCATGCATGGTTGTACCTAGCAACTAGGCGCTTTAGCGCGTTCACACGCAGATGCCGGAGAAGCAATGTAATATGAGAAGTAAGCGGGTAGCAGAGCACTGATATGATCGACCGGAGAAACTGTCCGCCGCTAGCGCATGTGCCTCCTGATCCCCATGACAATGCATCATTGATATCTTCTGCAAGCTCCTGGAATTCTTCGTCGTATAGTACTTGTTTCATTGACGGAGGCACAGTCGCGCGCAACCGAAGTGGTGAGTCGCTATCGTTCGATCCAGAAAGATACAAGCGCGCCATGTGTTCAGGTAGATCGCGCTCAACAAGCTTTGGATAGCGCACTCGTGGCCAATAGAAGCACCGGAAGATCCATCGAAATCGACTCCTCTGGGACACTGCAGACGACAAGAGATGCTGGCGCTCTCCCTTAGACACGCGAACCGTGTACGAAGGCTCCTTGCGGCTTCGACAAGCGTAGCCAACCAGAATGAAGAACGTCATGATGCTCAGTAGCACTAATGCAAAGCCAAATTCTCCTCCGCAAGCGTCGAGAAGCTGCTGCAGCGGCGAAACACATTTGTACCCTGAATATCCTGGGTTGCATGTCCAGTCACAATCTGCGCTGGTTTCCCCAGCGCTGACGTAGTGTGCATTTCCTGGCGCACTTGAGCATGGCGAGCACTCCTCGCTGTTGCTCTCGCTCTTGAAGGTCCCAACAGGGCATATTCTGCAGAAAAGTCCTCCAGAACCAGGAGGGCACGGAAAGCCGAAAAATGTGCCGCTAGCCGCTGCTGGGACAATAGCCACAGGGTTCGCTCCAGCAGTTGGATCTTCATCATTTGTACCTGCAATACCTGCAGATGTGGCTCCGCCAGCAACCGTGTAATTCCCTTCAAAATCCCTCGTGCACTCATCGAAATCGCTCAATTCACAACCCACCAGCTGCAAGCGTCCTCCCCCGCCCCCACCACCGCATAGACTTGGCACACTTGAGATCGCCTCAATTGGTTGGGGTTCTGGCTGAGGAAGCATTTGGGTCGCATGCGTCTGGCTAACAATTGTAACCACTGCTTCCGTGCATTCTGATCCACCTCCAACAGCGCTGATACGGCCATCGCCTCGAAGGTATTGAGAAATGGATAAGCCAAGAAACCCACCAGATCCTCCACCTGCACCACTTGTCCCGCCATCTCCATTGCAATGCACCTCACCATTTAGATGCAAGCCGGTCGCTCCAAGCATGACGACGCCGCCACCATTCCCGCCACTCACACACCCACCTCCTGAGCCCAGCATACCGATGCCGGAGCGAGTACCGTATGATAACCCGCCAGACGCGTAGTCTCCCTTCGTGCTCACTGCGCTAGAATCTGCCCCACGACCACCATACCCGGCACCACCTCCAATGGAGCCGACACATTTGCCACTTCCTGGACCTTGGTTGGCAAGCTCACCTTTCCCATTAGATGACACGATTGATAAAGGCGACACTTGGATGACATCTGTCGCACACAGAAGTACAGCTCCCCCATGCACAAGTGCGGGTCGCTCAATTGGTGGAGGCAGCTGGTCTTGGTGAGGCGTTAAAGACTGGCGGAGTTGTTGTGACGGTGTCTGTTGGCCCACATAAATGGAATCACGAGCGTGCAGAAGAATTGTGAAGTTGGCAAACGATGGGGATAATGGGTCATAGTTCAGTCGCTTCCACTCTTGCTGCTTGCAGCGCCGGAATGTAGATTTGATTGACGCACTATTCCGAGCGTCGATCTTGCCGCTGATAGTAATTGATTGAGCCGACAACGCCGATAGCCCTCCAACGATTGTGTTTCCGCTGAGCACAATATCGCCGTCGCTTTCCAATGACAAGGACTTGCTTATTCCGGCGACAGCAATATCTTCGGCGACGCTGAGTGCACTTGAGATGTTTGCATCCAAATGCACGTACTGCTCCGTTTTAATGTGGCAGCTAATTTCAAACCGGAGCAGAGTGGATGCATCCATTGCGATGGACCGAGCCTTCATTTTCATAATTCCTGTCGGGAGAATAATGCTGGATCTGTCTGCAACTAAAACGTCCTGTGCTTTCACAATAAGGTGCCCTAGAATAGCGGTTAATCCGTCCTTGACTGGTGTTTGTTGAGATTGACTGTACAGTGCATCCACCAGCAATGATCCATTTGTGATACTGATGTCGCCATTCTCAAGGTGAAGCTCACTGGCGGAAATGATGGCTCCGTCCATTACAGCAAGCAAGTCAACGTTTGGTTGATCTTTCAACACTTTGATGCTTGTAACAGCGCCAGCAACACTGGGTCGTGAAGGGTCTTTCCCACAGTCGATGTGTGCACAGTGACGACGTTTATCTTGAATAATAATCTGCGATTCGTGCTTTCCATCGGCCCGTTGAACAACTTGAAAGTATGTGCCAGTAGCACCAGCTAGCGCTGCAATTTGAGCAGGCTCAAGGCGGTCTGTGACCCCTTTCTCTGCATGCGAAATCTCAAGCACGCCTCCCGTAGTATCTACTGCTTCAATGTCAAGTTGGCTCGACATGTATGCAATCTGCACTCGACCACCCCCTCCAGCCGGGAAACATTGGTGTATGCCTCGTTTGGCCACATTTGGCGTGCAATAAGCATTGCCTCCTCGAACCTCGACAGATCCCGACATGGATAACGCTGCTGCCGTAATATAGACACTTCCACCAGACCCACCGCTAATTCCTTCGACTGCATTGTCGCCGTTCGCCTTGATAACTGCACTATCCATTACGACGACATCTTTCGAAGCTTCAATCTTGATTCGACCACCTCCACGGACTGCTTCTAAATAGCCTGATCCATTCAGCGCGATGCTTCCACTACCAAGTAGGAAACGCGCAGCCATCACACTCGGATCTTTTTCTCCTCCAACGTCAACTGGTGGGATCAAGTCATTCAACGACAAGAGCTCGGACTTCCAATATTGGTCGAGCTGCCATGCCAAGCTTGCGTTTCGCAGTAGAATGTCACGCATTTCCTGCGGATCCTTGGTGTCGGAGTCAGTAGTGGCCGTCGACGAGGCGAGTAGCAGTTCAGGACTGGACAATTCAGTGCTGGTGGTCAATGTCTGCGGACGCACATCAAAGTAGCCGTGCATCGTCTGCTCCGTCATCATGGTTGAGTTGAGCACCAGCCTCCGTCCACCGCTGCCTCCATTGCTCGCGCCGTACTCTGCAGACCCAGTGAACATCCCGAGCACACTCCGAAACTGCCCGCTGTAGACTGCCGAGATCTCTGCTCGCTGCCCAATGCGCACATACGACGCGTCAATGTTCACCGCGCTCGCGCGCAGCACGGCGTCGGCCTCGACGAGCACCAACTTGCCAGCCGAGATCTCGAGCGCGCAATTGTCCCCGTCAAGCTCGACCACCACTCTCGGTCCGAAGCTGAGGTCGCCCGCGACATTCCAGCGGCAGCTCCAGTCCGCCGCCGACGGCGGGACTCCCGTCGGCAATTCTTCCTGCCCGACATCTAAACCGTCGTCCATTCCGGAAGCTGAAGCTGAAGACGCCGTCGAAGACGCCCCGCTGTCCACTGGAACCGGCCCGCAGGTGAACCGCATCGAATTGGCGAAGGTGCAGGAGGAAGTGCTGGCATTCCACGCGCAGTAGTCGAGGAACTCGCTGCAGTGCGGTGGCGCCACGTCCGCTTGTGCCATTGCTGCCATTTCTAGCGTCACGAGCACCGCCGCGAGCCCAGAAAGCAGTCGCAGGAGCGCCATGTCCGCCGCCAAGAGACCCACAGCGACGCCGAGCCAGCAGGTCGGCAACTACCAGCCGAGCCCCCGCTAGATCCACGAGCCTCGCCTCGCCTCGACCGCCTGTCTCTTCCGTGCGGGTAAGCAAGCTACGGTGAGGGCGGAAAGGAAATCAGCTCTAACGTTTGTTGACTACCTGGTAGCAAGGCGTCCATCATGGCAAAAACGGCATTCTGGAAGCCACCACTGAGGAAGCCAAGCAACATGTCGTACTTGCTGCCGCACCTAGAGACGGGCTGGGCGGTGGACCAGGCGATCCTGAACGAGGGCGACCGCGTGGTGGTGATCCGGTTTGGGCACGACCACGACCCGACGTGCATGCAGATGGACGAGGTGCTGTGCGGCGTGGCCGAGGACGTCAAGAACTTTGCCGTCATCTACGTCGTCGACATCACGGAGGTGCCCGACTTCAACACCATGTACGAGCTGTACGACCCGTGCACCGTCATGTTCTTCTTCCGCAACAAGCACATCATGATCGACCTGGGCACGGGCAACAACAACAAGATCAACTGGGCCTTTAACAGCAAGAGCGAGATGATCGACATCATCGAGACCGTCTACCGCGGCGGACGCAAGGGCCGCGGCCTCGTCATCTCGCCCAAGGACTACTCGACCAAGTACCGATACTAAAAAGAAAAGAGGTGCGCGCATGCATGGGCTCGACGTGCTTCGCTCGCTGTCAAACCGAGGGGTAAATGGGAACCAAATTCCATACACATTTTTGTTTTGCCTCACGTTTGATGTGCCTAGATTCGAGCTTCTTACACTTGATGCAACAAACGCGCGGTCACCCGCGCTGTTGGCGCCTAGACAACATGTCAAAGAAGTATTCGCACTCGGAGACGCCGTCTTCGAGCAGATCCGTGCAGTGGACGGCGTTGCACACACGGTCGTGGCCGTACTTGGCGCGCAGCGAGTGCGGTCGGAGCTCCTTGGCCATTTCTACATCCCAAGGTCCTACTCGGTCGCGAAAGGAAGAAACCGCGTGCTCCGCGCTTGAACCGACCAGCTCCATCGCAATGCACGGGCCGGTCGTAAAGTGGTCGACCGTCTCGTTGAAGTGCGGCACCACGCCTTCGTATACCTCGAGGAACTCCGATGCCGTTGTGCGGTCCAAGTGGAACAGCTCCATGGCCGAAATTCGGATACCTGCATCCGATCTTTGAATCCAGTCGATAACTTCTCCTGCCAGCCCTTCCTTGATGATATGCGGCAGAATGGCACAGCATGTGCAGTTCTGGAAGGTAGCAGTTGGAGTTTGCGTTGTCTCGAAGAAGAACTCGCGGAACTGCTGCGCCTCAAGGACACCAAGAGAGCTCTCGAGCTCGCGGTCTTGAGCTCCCAATCGAGCGCTGAGGCTGTTAGCCGCCTGCTTGAGCTTGTCTATGCAGTTCTCGCCGACCAACTCGACCGCGATCACAGGCTGCGAAGTCAGCTGATCAACGAGAGCTGGCGATGCACCGCGCTGATACAGGCTCTCGGCTTTCGAGCGCTCTACTTTGACCATCTTGAGTGCTGATAGAGTGAGGTCCTGACGAAATAGTGCGTCCAAGATGGCTCCGGTGCGCGTGACCATGTTTCGCTTGATGACGAGCACTGCTTTTTGCTGCTGCTTGCCCAGCAGCTCGGCCGTGAACGGGTCCAAGTAGTCGTGCAGCTCAAAGTGGCGGCCGTACAGCAGCAGCTTGGAGCCGAGGAAGAAATCCTTGGCCGAGAGCCCCGCCGGACACTCCGTCTTCTTCAGGAACAGCTTGTTGGTCTTGGTGTCGAAGATCTCGACGCTGTTCCCGTCCACAAAGAAGCGCACGTTGTAGTGGCGATTGAGCCTGTCAGTCAAGCAAGTCGCAGCTTAGACGCCACCACGACTCCTCCAACAGCCTCCCCTCTCCTTACTGCGCATGGACGTCGAACCACTTGGCCTTGAACGAGTAGACCGTCTCACGCGGCGCCTGCATGGTGATAATCTGCGCGTCGCTTCAAGATTCCGAGCCTCCGTCCACCACTGTTCACTATCGGTTTGATAGTGTATGGCGGTGGACGCGTACCGTGAATACCAGCCTCAAGTGTCCGGAAACAAATGCCCGCTGCCATGGATGGGCTGCCGGAGCTGGCGGGCGACGCCAAGCTGCTGCTAGCGGCCGCGTCGGGCTCGTGGGCCGTGCCGCTGGAGCTCAAGCTGCTGGGCGCACTCGTGCTGCTGCTGCTCTTCCTGCTTTTCCTCATTGTCGTCGTCTGGGACCGCTACGGCCGCGAGATCAGCGAGTTATACACTGGCGCTGGGGCTCACGACGGCGCTGCTGGTAGGTTTTTGCTTGGGCTCTCTGCTGTTAGTCGGCAGCGAGTTTATAACTTATGATCTGCATTGCATTTTGTTGCAGTCGACTCGAACGTGAACGCGGTGGCGGACGAGTACACGGTGTATCAGAAGCTCCCGACCTTCTTCTACGAGTACATGCCGCGGTCGCGGCCCAAGAAGGCCGAGTAATGATGATCACGGGGGGGGGGGGGGGGGGGGGG
>JAASGX010000164.1:0-38223 GCA_023334415.1 Phytopythium chamaehyphon | reverse complement strand
GGTAGTAGTGGTGGTAGTAGTAGTACTGTATATGTAGTAGTAATAGTGGTAGTCGTAGTAGTTGTTGTAGTTGTCGCCGTAGTGTTAGTAGTAGTATAATTGTGTCTTTTATGTAAGATCTATGCGTGTGTAGTTTTGATCGTTGAGCGATATGCGTCGAGCCACGATGCGTAGTTTGTAGTAATAAACTCGATCATTCCATTTGTAGTGAGCGACTGTGCATACAGATACCAAGTAGTTGGCATCTTCAAACAAACCAACATTACAAAGCCCACATATCAACTCGTCACACCGCGTGTCCTTCATGTAGGAGACCAAATCGTGGGTGTGCGGAAAGCACTCCCTACAACCCTGGCCCTTGATGCTCTTGCTTGAGCGGCTGCCCGAAAAGGCACGGATATTGTCACGCCGCGCCAACCACCTGCATAACGTGCCACGCGGATAGTGGTTGGCGAGGGCGACATCAGCGATGCTCGAGTCTTCAATCTCTTTGAGGGTTTGCAGCTTCTCCTGTATCGTGTAGGTGATCCGCTTCTTCGGCATGGTGCCCACTTTTTTGCCGGTTTTGCTTTTGTGTGATTGAGAATGTATGGAAGAGGCTGAAAGGACTTGTTGGTACAATGTACCATTTGTGGATGATTTTGATTGGATAATAATATTCAGACATTTGCCCATACTACGCTCGCGAGGCATCGCCATGTGCCGAGTTTTTTTGGACGCCGAGTTTTTCCGTCGCTGTGGATACACCTTTGGAGCACGTGCCTGGCGCATCCGTGGTCATGACGAATGTTGTCTCGTTATCCAGACGCCGCAGGAGCGGAGATCTCTACACAACTTTTATCCGGAGAAACAACGACATTTGTATCCGCCCATTGGCACTGCGCCGACTTCTTGAGCAAGGTATTGCGTGGTAAGACGACGTGCGCAAAGTCACGAATGAACCGCCGATAATAGCCAGCCAACTCGAGAAAGCTTTAAAGACCCTTGACGTTGGTCGGCGCTAGCCACTGCTCGATAGCCAGTGTCTTGCGCTTCTCAACTTGTAGACCCGCGGCTGAGACATTGTAGCCTACCCCAAGCATGCCACTCAATCCCATGGGCGCTACAGACCATTGGTACGTCTCCTTGTCCGTCCTGAACGCCGTGTACTTGCCATGACACGAATTTTAGTGGACCAGATCGATCGTGGTAAATACGCTGCATCCGACTGTACCGAAGAAGGATCAGGTGACCGGCAAGTTGCCCTCACCATCAGAATGGATCCGGTCCGGCAACAGTTCGTTCCATGCGATGGGTGGTCGACAACAGGTACATTAATACGCAGACAGAAAGCCCCAAGATCCTGCTACCAAGGGTCGAAGAGCTTTTGGACCGCATGGCGAATACGTTTGACACCCAATCTACCCGCGTTCCAGGGGCTCCTCGACTACCAAATCGAGCGCTCGAGAGTGCCCGAATCTGGGACGTCATTAATTACACCTCTGGCCTCATACAAATCTGCAGCATCTCCGACGGCATACAATTTCCAAGATAAAGGCCGTCGGCGCGGGAACCTTTGGAGCAAAACCACTGACAGCATGGCGGAGGAGGCCGCGACAGCGGGCGGCGTGTTGGATTGGCTGGCGCGCCGCGCGCAGGGCGAGGTGACGGCGGCGCGAGTGCTGCGCGCGATCCGCGCGGCCGGCGGGTCGGTGCCGCTCGGCGGGCGCCAGGGCGGCGCCGGCGCTGGAAAGGCGGCGGGACAGGCGGCGGGGGCGCTGCAGGAGCCGAGCGCGGGCTTCCTGCTGTCGGCGGCGCTGGCGGACGGGGCCAGCGAGGAGCAGTGCGAACTGGAGCTCTGGCGCGTGGCCATGGCCTGCTGCGCGCTGCCCGTGGCCGTGAGCCCCGCCGAGCAGGAGGCGGCGCTCAAGGCGCACGTGCAGGACGCGCTGGGCGTCGCCGCGATCCGGGAGGCGGGCGCCGACTGGCGCGCAGCTGTCGGCAGGGTCTGCGCGCACTACTACGCCGAGCGCCGGCGGTTCTTCGAGGTGCGCATCGCGCTGCTGCGCGCAGCGCTCGCGGACTCGCCCGGCCAGATCGTGGACGAAGTCGTCGGCGAGCTGCTCAAGGAAGGGCTGCGCGAGGCGCTGGAGCGCGAGCTGAGCGGTCGCGCAGCGCTCACGCCGCCGAACTTCTACGCCGTCGCGGCGCAGGACGTCGGGCAGGCGCGGCTGGCTCGCGACTGGGAGCTGCAGGTTCTGGAAGAAGAGGCGCTGCTGCGGGAGCTGCTGCTGCTTGTGACCTACATCTCGCAAGACGCGCCACCAGAGCTGGACAACGCAGTGGGAATTGCCACGGCGGTGCACACCTGGGACACAGAGTTCGTGAATGCGGTGTTGTCGCAAAATGTCTTGGCGCTGCCCGAGGCGCAGTCCAAGCTGCGGCGCATTACGAATCTTGGCGTCTTGCTGGCGATCCGCGCGATCCACAACGCAAGTGGCTCGAGCCAGCTGGGTTCCCACACAGCGAATGCCATGAAGTGGACCCGCGACTTCTTTTTGCAAGAGCTGATCTCTCCCCAACGATCTGAAGGAAGTGAGTCGCCCTCGGCCGTTTCATCGCCCACTGCAGCGCCAGCATCCTCGGCGATTCCGGGGTGTCTGCTGCTTACTTGGTCGTCGCTGCTTGCTCATATGTATCGCCAGAAGACTGCCCACACAAGCCACGCCGACCGCGAGATCGAAGAAGCACTACAACAGTGCCTTCTTGCGGCCGAGCATTTGCATAGCTTCCACTTTCTACATGCAACTTTGAGCGACCTCGTATTCGGCTCCGACGACATGGGCATTGTGGGCGTCCCGACCAACGTGGGGTCATTGGACTGGAAGGCAATTTGGGATCTTCCCAAGAGCAGCAGCATCTCGTTGCATGAGACGAACGCATCAAACCTTTCCGCTCGCGGGACTCGGGGGAAGATATCATCGAGAGGAAATGGACAACGTGTCACAGTATTTCAGCTCGTGGGGGCCGAGTTTTTGAATGACGCACTCATGGCGCTTGCCTTCATGGAGAACCTGGACAGTGTGCAACAGTTGCAAGCGATGGTAAAGCTTGTCCTCCCTGTGATTTCGACACCGAGCATTGCCCAAGGCACGCTGGACCCCGAGTCAAGCGATAACACCCTATTGAGTGACGGTGCCATGAGCTACCTTTTGAGCAAGGCGAAAGATCAGTTGCCTCAGAGCCTCCTCCCGTACCTCCGTATGCATTCAGCGCTGTCTGCTAATGCGGACGGCACATCATCGGTTGCAATTCTACGCTACGTGCTGAGAGAGTGGAGCGAGCCCATTACACTTGACGGAGAAGGTACCAGCGCTGAAAGTCGCGTTCACAAGCAATTGCCGCCGGACTCGTACTTCCGGTTTGTTGATAGAGTGACAAGTGATGGGAGGCGCGAGGTCGAGTGTACCCAGACATTCTTGTATCAAGAAGACCAGCTCATCATCCCTGTCGGTACCGTTGGGTGGGTTGAGGATTCTCCAGATCTATCGGAGGCTACTGTTGCGTGGCTTTTGAACAGCAGCTACGAGTTTTGTGTGTGGGACCTGGTCGCCGCTGCTGTGGACCAAGTTGTCGACGGTATTCAAACTTCTTCTTTCGCGTTAGTTGGACAAGGTAAAGATTTTGAGGCAGCGATTGCTCTCTTCGAGTGGATTGCGCAGGTCGGGTGCCAGCGTGATGGTGGGCGGGATTTGGTCATGGAGATTGGACGTAGTTGGTCAGAGGCGCGCCTTCGTCGATGGTGGACGAGTCGTCACCTTCCATTCCCCCACAAGTTCCTTCCTCTTCTCGTGCGGCATCGAGTTACCCTCCCGACTTTGTTGGAATCCTCTCGCGAAGACCTCGTGGCGTGGGGAATTCGCGACCGATACGCGAGGGAACAGGTTTTGGCGCACATCAAGAACTCTCAGAATTCTTTCCAATCGCCACCTGCTGTCGAGTCTTCGAACAGTCCCAACTTTGAATTGGATGGTCTGACTCATCTGATTCGACGGCTTCTTGGATTTGTGGATGCATTTGTTCATTCTCCTACGCCCGCTGTTGAAGGAGATGATGAAGCGGAGTACAGTCGCCCAGCTTGGAACACCCATCAGCTCGAGTTTGTGACTGCGTGTTACGGTGCGCTCAATACGCTTTTGTCGTCGCCTCGCGTTATCGGTGTCATGATGGAAGAACTTCAAGGGTCATGCAGTGATAACTGTGTCCGGCTGATTGTCAACGGCGCCAAAAAGATTTTTGAGCACCAGGAGCGCCACACAGGAAAGTACCCAGTGCTGTTGGCTACGCAAGAAATTTTCATCAACACAATTCGATGGCTGTTTGAGCTACAAGCGCAAGATGCTGGCGGACTTGCTTCTTCCAGCTCGACATTTGCAAGCTCTGTTTGGCTTGGGAGTCAGAGCGGAGCTAGTATTGCGGATGCGCAGAAAATCTGGTTTGTGAGCTGCGTGGAGTTTGTGTTGGAGGTACTGTCGACATACGAGAGCTGGAAGTTTGCGTCTTTCCACGATCGCTGCGAGACCTCGGCTCGTTGTTTCCGGCTTGTGTATGCGCTGCTGGCGGGTCAAAACTTCACTGATTCGTCTAATGAGTCCTGTAAAATGCTGGGGCAATTCCAGACTGCACTTCGATCAAAGATCATGGGGGATACCTCGATCCTAATGAAGCTTCTTCGTTCGACTTGTGGAATTCTATCGACCGAGACTGGGCATGTGAAGCAGTGGAACAGCATCGCTGCCGATATCAGTCTCGACGAGGATGACTCGCTGGTTCCACGCCCTCTGACCGCTTTCCGTAGCACTAGCGAAGTATCCGTTGACGATGGAAACCAGATCTACCCGCTGACCTTTGCAACCGATAATTACCAGCCAATGGACATTCTGGAAATGGAGTCTCTCGTTATCACGTGCTTGAGGCTGATCGAGCATTTGATTGATCGGAGCGAGGGCTCTTCCGGAGCAGCGATGAGATTGCTATTGACTCCAATCGACGATGGCGGCCCTAAAATGAACCAGTCGCTGACGCTCGTGACTCTGTGCGGTGGATATTTGGGCTATTCGGTGGCGCGATCTCCTGATGTTGCGTACTGGTCGCTGAAAATTCTTCAGCACACGTGCGAGGCCCTTGACGCGCGCAACTGGGGTGCAGTGAGTGCCACTGTTGGTGCCACATCCACAAGCAACCACTCTTTAGTTGCTCAGTTCCCAGATAAGCGTGACCTCGGTTTCGTGCGGGATGCACTGGAGGCGTTGGTGCGCCAATCAGTCGACCATATGCACGTCCGAAAGGAGTTCCTGATATTCCTGAATGTTGCACTCGAGTATCAGCCCGGTTTCCTCGCGTTTCTTCTGTATGGTGACGAATCGGATAGCAGTGTATCTGGGACAAGCTCGAAGCGCTTTGTTGGGATGATTGAACGCTTTCTTGTGTCGTCGGAGGCAATGCTAGAGCGCTCCTCCGACCTTTTCTGTGTTGTGCTCGACTTTATCTTGCAGGTGTGGAAGGGAGCGGTAAGCGATCGAAACGGACTCCATCACCGAATTTCGTCGACTCTAAAGGGCTCGCCGACTTTCTGGAAAAACCTGACCAAGGTTATGTACATCCAGCTACCACTCACTACCGACGAGCATAGCCCTCTGAATACGATGGAGTGGTTCTCAGTGGATGCCGATCGGTCGTTGGTTACGAATGAGGCGTACCTTGGAAGGTCGAGTGCCTACGGATACCTTGCGCGAGGTTTTGTTCTCCAGGTTATGACGCTTGAATGGCACTACAATTTGTCTCAAGACCAAGACAAAGACCAACAGAAAGCGGATGGATTCATTGAGGTACTCGACAAATTTCGAACGGACGATTTATACGCGCAGTGGCTACGAGCGTTCACGCGTTTCGACTACTCGCAAAGTGACTTCAACCGTGCCTTTGCAAAGATCGCGCCGTACCAGCGATCGCCGAAACTTGTGCGAGCTGGCATCATTGGCGGTCCTGATGTCTCGGGCAAAACTATGTCAATGTACCTTGATGGTATTGTATGTGACGTAAGCGTGCTGTCTTGGCACTTTGGTGGCGAGTTTGGGCAGTCGAGGGCCGTGAACAATATGCTGAAATGTGCCAAGTGGTGCAATCTGCAAGGCGCGTACATCCACGCGCAACTTTTCGCGTTGACCCACTGGAAACGGTTCATGGAAGTTCTGAGTCTACAATCTGGGCGTGATAAAACGGAGTCTACTGGCGAAGAATCTGTATCTCCTTCGATCAGCGCTGCACCGTCAACACCTTCCGGTACACCTGTTCGTCGCAGTTTCAAGCGGAAGGAGTCGATGATTGCTGCACCTCCTCGAGGAGAGACTGATGCACCTGGGAGCAGCTCTTCTCGTGTATCAAGTTCAAGTTTGTCAACGATCGATGATTCATCGTCATCTTTGGCCCCAACTTCAGCTATGCTGGCATCTAACTTTGCAGGTGATCGTACATCGTACGGAATGATTCGTGTGCTCGCCGATGTACTTGTGGCTCGTCTCGATAGAGCTGAAGCTGAGGCTGAAATGGGGGATGCTGCACTCGACTACTGCATGCTCGTTCACATTTCGGAGCTTGTGACTTTGCTGGCTTCGATGTTGCACCACCAATTTTGCCGCATTATCCAGAAGACTAGGAACCCTCGGTTCTCGCAGACACAGCAACGCTCTGATCGCGGAGGGACCAAAATGACCATCCAGAAGTGCCACAGTCTTCTCGTCATCATTGAAAAAGTACTTCAGTGCGTAGATCGGTCAATTCGCCAACATAATAACGGTATGGAAGTCGACGGCGCGGAAGATGCTGGCGATTCTGCTTTGGCAATGTGGAAGACGCTCGTGGTAAACGTAGAAGAGCGTCTTGGCTCGCTTAACGTACACATGCGAACTGAGCTGGCGGCAGCGGGAATACTTCTGATCCATCACATGACCAAGATTCGGTCAAGCACCTCGAGCTCTCCGCAGCAGCAAAGAGTGCCCGAGAACTCTCCTTCAGCCTCTCTTTTAGTGTATGTCCGCCTAGCACACCACAGCCTTGGCAGCTTAAAGCTTTGCGATTCACTTCCTCATTCACCTTCGACCGAGACTCTTTTCAACGTGAATTGGGGGCTCTTCCGGGAGCTCTTCGATAAGATTTCGGCCAACGCTGCCAGTGGTCCTCAATCAAAACAGAAGATCGTACTTGACAGCGGCGAGCTGTGGTGGTCTTACGTACAAGGACTTGAGCGCGAGCATGATGGGATAGGGGCTCTGTTTCAAATGCTGGGGCAATGGGTGCGTGGAAAGACTGGCAGTGATGCTGGACACCAGCACCGACAGGCGTGTCAAGTTCTCAATGGACTTTCAGCAATCGTTTGGAACAGCGAGAACCGTGATCTATGTCGGCGAGTCATCGGCAGCCAATCGCGTTTGCGACTTTTCCGGTTTTTCGCGACTGAGATTCTGCCGACAGTAGCGTCCAACTTGGACGAGGAGAGCAAGCAAAGTGGAGTTCGCGGATATTGGAAGAACCAGACAGTGAACGCCGATGGAGAAATCACGAAGAGCGATAAGCTTGAACGATCCACGATGCACTCGATTTGGTGTTCCACTGTGGACTTCATTGCAGGGTTGATGCGTCTGGAAAACTCCCGCATCAGCGCGAACGACGACTATCTTGCTGGTATCTGGGAGTTCCTCTCTCATGCTGAAACGCAGCTGCTTTCGTCGTTCCATCCGCCAACGCGATTCACGCTGGCGTTGGTGATAGAGCACCAGTCGATCTTGCGGCTAATGGTTGCTCTTAGCTCGAACGAACATCGACGAAAGGAATGGCGACAAGCGTTCCCCAGGAGTTGCGCTATTCTGATGGAGCAGAGCCGGCAGTTGCTAAAGCGGAGCTCGTTGTTGCTGGGCTCGTCATCTGCAGCTGCAAGTGGCAAGGACCAAGAGGCCAAGAAGGCTGGGCCACGTGGGAGCATTGCGTCACGGCGGTCGAGTACTGCTGCACCATCATCAACGAGCGCTCTAATCCCGTTTGCCTCACTTCCGTATGCGCACAAGACGTTGTTGCATGAGCAAATCCAGCCGATTGAAGCTTTGGATGAACACCGCTTGACAGCTTACTATGAGCTCGTGGAGGCCGAACTGGTCGAGATTGTTCGTCTCTCGAGCCTTCTATTGACATCGTGGACTCCAAGCCTTGTTTCTGCAGATGCGACGGTCGTTGTAGGCGGTGTGCGGTACCTGGACGACGAGCGTCTCATTCCACTGCTGTCATTCGGACCTCCAAGCGAGGCGATGACAACCAATAGCGAGCTCAGTCTCGGACATCTATGCCACTCAATCGACTTTCTGTTGTCTCGACTCGTGGATGCACCGGAGAATCTGCAGTGGGGGAACACGATCAACTCCAGCGGCTTGCTATTCTTCAAGACACTCCTGCTTCATGCCGAGCTGTACGAGCACTCGACGAAGGACAAGAACGAGTTTTCCAATTTTTTCGCCAAGGTTGATGAACGGCTGCGCGAGCACCCGGTCGCGGGCGTCGACGCAGAGCTTTTCGAGCTATTGACAGCTGTGAGCCGCATCAAATAGGGCACGATGAGGCCACAGTATATCTGCATGAATCGACACCAGAGACATAGAAGTTTCTACGCTGCGTTGCTGTACTTGGTTGCACACTTCATTGGATGCTCTTTTTTGCGGCAGCACCCACACTTACGACTAGGCTAGAAGAGTCCTCCTATTGTCACTAGCTACAGTACCTACTGTAGCTTACGCAGAGCTCAGCATGGAGTTCAGGATGTGATGTAGTAGCGTGTACTGCGAGTCGCGATTGTCCGCAGGCACGGCGTTTAGCGCGCTCTGCAGCTCCTGCAGAACACTCGTCACAAAGCCCGCGATCGTCTGGTCGCGAACATCCATGACCAGCAGCGACTCCCGTAGCCACGTGAGCTTTGTCTGCAGGTCGTCGTCTAGGTCCGCGCCGAGCTGCTGGACGAGGCACAGGATGATCATCTGCGAAAGCTTGGGTGGGCGAGAGCACAGCACCTGCCGGGCATCACACTGCTGGCATGCATACGCAACCAACTTTACGTTCTGCGCACCAAGTGCCACCTTGAACGCTTCCTCGTAGTCTTCACGGGCCTGATACTCGGCCACAGTAGCCTTCTGTGCCTCAAACTGCATCTCTTCTGGTGTCTTCCCTGGCACCTCAGCGTTGGCAACATTAGGGCTACCTGCAGCAACCACCGAGCTCAGGGCCTCGACTTGGCGGTTCAGGTTTCCAACCACCTCCGACAGCTGCTTGAGCTGGCTCAGGACCTGGGCATTGCTCTTGCTCTGTCCACTACCCTCAAACGCACTCCGAGTTCCCTTCACGAACGTGTCGTTGATCTGCTCGAACATCTTCTGTGTCGCTGCCTGGAATGACGGGATGATAATGTCCTGGAAGCACTCGCGGAAGGATTCACGAACGGGCTGACGCACATCGTCGACGACACGCTGGACCATTTCGTCCACCCCGCTCCCCATTTGTTCAGGGAGTGCGCTGACGAGCGACTCGTTCAGCTTCTGCTCCATCTGCGGGATAAGCTTCTCGGAAATCACGTGCTGGAAACCGTTCTGCACTGGTTTCATAAAGTTGTGCTCCATCGTGTGCAGCACGATGCGACCCATAGCAGGCACAAGAACTGTCTGCAGCTGCTTCTGGATCGACTTTTCTACTTGAACTGCCACTTGAGCGGTCAAATGGTTGCCAAAATTGCCCAGCAGCGTTCGCATCTGCTCACGTAGTTGCTCGTCGCGCTGAACCTGGCTAGCCTCCATGCGTCGGAGGTATGCCAGGACAGATTGCTGCTGAGTCTCGCTTGCCAAGTCATCAATCGATGGGTCATATTGGATCGATGCCTCATCCTGGAACGCTCGAACGGAAGATGTCGGGGAAGACCGAGCGTACGAGCGCAAGCTAGGTGCCGCACCTTCATCGCCCGCAAGAGACGACGCCCCATCATCGGTGCCCAGAGGAAGCTGGAGAGATCGGGGAATGCTTCGTGCAGGAGAGGATGGCGGTGATGCACGCTGAGCATCTGCATCATTGTCGGACCCGTCTCCATCAAGTGGGGTTGGCTGAAGATCAATCTCCGTCTCTGGCGTAGAGGCAACCCCAGTTGCACGGGGAGATTCGGCAGCCGACTGGAACGACGTCTCAACGCTCTCACCCTCGGTCGTCATAGCACCCACAGTCTGACCGAAACTTGCAGAGACCTCAATGGATGGTAGCTCATCTTCAATTGAACTGCCGGCGTGCTGGCGAGCACCAGGAATGAAGCAGTCTCGGGCACTGACGTGGTACCGCTGAATCGCTTGGGTCTGAAGACAGTAGAGCTGCATAGCAAAATCGAGCTCGGAGTTTTCCCCGTTTTCTCCCGTGTGGACGATTTGACCATGGGAACGGTTCAAGATGCCCATCGAGAGCACTGGGTACGCCAACGTGAACTCGGTAACATTGTCGAACCTACGAGGAGTGCGCGCATTGCTGCTTTGCGCCAGATGGAAGGCGTAGACAAGCGGGTTGACGCGGTCTGCAACGAAGAGGAACTGCCCCGTCGGATCGAGAAGAGTCTCATGAATAGCGGTCGAGTCTGCTGGGCGCACAGGGCCTGAAATCGACACTGTCTGGTAGCACGTCGGCTGCGAGCTCTCCGTGAGGGCCGCATTCCAGAGGGAAAGTCGCGTGTTTCCGTCTCCTCCGATCAACAACCCAGGCTGAGTCAGAAGATTGCCACCGTAGAAGTGGACGCTGTTCACCTCAGTGCCATTGAAGGGGTCGAATCGGTGCACGAACTCCGCCGGCTGACCCGGCAGGCGTCCTTGAAGGCGGTAGATGTGCACGAACCCATCGCTGCCAGCGGTCACAATTGCATCTCCCAATGGAGAGAACGCCATGTCGTTGATCTGGCCAGACGTCTGTCCGCAAACGACGCTGATGTCGTACAGGTTCTCGGCCCCCACGCCCTCGTCGTTCACATTCGTCAGGTCTGCGACGAATGCCACGCTTCCGTTGGCGATCGCGATCTTGTTTGAGTCCGTCGGGTGCCACTTGACGCGCTGGGCCGGTGTCGGCACGAGCTTGAGCAGCTCGCGGCTCATGGGGTCGCTCACGATGCCCCAAATGGCGATGTGGTGGTCCGTGCCGGCGCTGAGCAGCAGGTCCGACCTGCTGTTGAAGAACGCAAGCTCCGTCACCGCGTGGTGCTCGTGCTTGCGCAGCAGCAGGCGGTCGACCGAGCTCTGGCTGATGACGCGGATGAGTCCGTTGCGGATCGGGTACGAGATGAAGTGCTCGTTGACCGAGATGAGGCTGCCCAGCTGCGACGTGCGCTCCGAGTTGTACAGCGTGATGGGCATGACCTCGAGCGAGCGACTCTCGCTCGGGTCCGTCTCGCCTCTCGCCTGGTACTCGACGCGGTCTCCGACGAGCGGCGTGCCGGGCGGAGCCACGCTCGCTCCTCCCTGCGAGCCGCCACCGACGCTGCGCATGGGGCTGCCGGCCAGGGAGCTGCCGTTGGAGCCGGCGCCGTTGCTGCGGCTGCCGTCGACCGACGTGATGCTGGTGGCGCTGCGCGGTGCCGACGGGAAGGCCGGGCTCGCGGGCTGGAACTGCGCCGGGAACGGCGGCGGGGGCGGCGACAGCGACGGCGCCCTCCTGGGCGGCGGGAACTGGCCGGGCTGCGCCAGGTACTGGAGGTTGGCGGCCAGCAGCGCCGGCGGCGGCGGCGGCGCGGCGTTGGGCGCGGGCGGCTGTGCGCGCAGGTAGCTGCTCATGGGCATGTTGTTGGCGGGCGAGAGGAACTGCTGCAGGAAGCTCTGCTGCTGCGCGCTGATGGGCTGCGGCGCCGGCGGAGGCCCCGGAGCGAGCGTCGCCCCTCCGGCCCGCGGCTGCAGCAGCTGGTGCAACGGGTTCGCGGCGCTAGGCGTGACCTCGGGCGGAGCCAGCGGCACGGAAGGCAGCGGCACGGATGGCAGCAGTCCGGAGCTGCTGCTGCGGCTGTGGCGGCCCCCGCCAGCGTCTCCGGGCTCGCTGCTGCGCGAGCTCATGGCGCGATCTCACTCTTGATCGATCGATCTCCTCCGGAGAAAGTCCGCAAATGGGGGGCAATAAAAGTCATTGTACGCCAGGAATCTATTCACCAGGGAACAACATGTGCAGCCTGCAGGAACAAATACCAAGGACCGCCAAAGACTATACTCAGAATGCGCGGCAACTTCAAAGACAAGAGCGCCAAGAGGCGCCAACAGATGGGCGTCGTCCTCCTCAGTGGCGGTGGCAGCTCGAAGCAGGAGCAGGAGCAGGAGCGGGACGACTGGCAACTGCGGGGACGACGCGGGCATGCGGCCGCACGGGAGGGGCGCGCACTCTCCGACTGCATTCGTACCGCGCACGCTCCTGGCCGCATGGACGCCAGCATGGACACGCAGCCGACGCCGACGCCGACGGCCGCGTCGGCCTTCAGCATCCACGACGTGCTCAACCTGCCGCCGCACATGGACCTGCTGGACGACGTCGACCTCGAGAGCGCCATGATGATGCTCGAGGCGCCCAGCTCCCCGTCCATGATGTCGCCCACGGCCATCAACGCCTACCGCCGCGAGTCGAGCGACACGCTCGAGCTTAGCGTCGGCTCCATCGCCGAGACCTTCAGCACGCAAGACTCCGAGTCGCCGCTCCCGTCGGGAGGATCCGTCATGGCCGCCGCGAATGGCGCCCACGGACGCCCCAGCTTCTCGCCCGGACTCAAGATCAGGGTGAACGGGCGCCACTCGCTCACCAATGCACGCGCGCTGACGCCGGGTGTGAGTGACAGCGTGCACATCAAGCAAGAGGTCGGCGAGAACGCCGCTGCCAACCGGCAAGTCGTCAAGCAAGAAGGCGGGAACACGCCCTACGCACCAGACCTGTCGCCAGTCATGGACTCGTTCCTGCGCGAATCGTGGGAAGACATTGTCGACAGCGGATCCCGATCGGCACGGTCCTCTCTGAAGTCGCTCCCATCCGTTTCAACGCCGACGATGCTGTCACCCGCGCTCGGCCGTGTCAACCCACTTCCACTGAGCTTTTTCCTTCCCGGACCATCCAATTTCCTTCCGACTCCGTCTTTCAGCAAAAACGGACAGGTGCTTGCCGCGTCGCTCCCTGGCCCGCCGTCAGCACTTCGTACTATATCGGCTGCCTCGACGGCATCATCAGCTTCTACGGCATCATCTATGTCATCAACGTCATCCCGAAAGGCCCCAAGAAGGGCGAAACAGTGCGCCATGGAGGGTTGTACGCGCCGGGCTCAGTCAAATAACCGATGCAAGACCCATGGTGGTGGCGCGCGTTGCCAAATGCCAGGTTGCGACAAAAGCTCTCAAGGCGGAGGGCTTTGCCGCGCTCACGGCGGCGGCAAGAAATGCCGAGTTCCGGGTTGCACCAAGGGAACGCAGCGTCTTGGCCTCTGCTATTTGCATGGAGGCATTCGTCGCTGCATTATGGAAGGCTGTAAAAAGAAGGATCGCGGCAACGGGTATTGCATCTCACACGGAGGTGGACGGAGATGCGAGGTCGAAGGCTGTGCACGATCTGTTCGCAAGGGTAACCATTGCCAGATGCATCAGAACTCTGCAGAAGGTGACTCGTTCATGATCAGCAGAGGTATCTCCAGTTGAAACATCTTTGACAAGTCCCAACGCGCGTAAAGCAAATAAGCATGTATGGTAGCTCGACACTAGTTCGTTCTGCATACCAATAATCACACTAGTAAACTGCAGTGGTCGAGTGTGTACAAACTTGTTTGCTCTTCAGTTTCCAAGCGGTATCGTGAGCCTTCTCGATGGAGCTAGCGAGTGCTAAAGAGCGCTCACGTTGACGCGCAGGCCCTCGAAGCGGGAAATGAGCTCTTGAGCCACCTGCTCCACTTCCTCGGCGTTTCGACCCTCAATCGTCATGCGAGTGTTGAAGCTCTCATCTTTGACACCCGTCTTCTCGTCAGTCAGGTTGATGTAGCTACCGATAGCAACATTTGGATGCTCCTTTGCCACTGCCTTGAGTGGCGCCGCGATGTCTCCTTCGTACTTGAGAGTATTCACCTAACAAGGGAAAACATTTACACGGTCAGCAAAAATTGTGAAGTGTGCATACAGACAGCATGGAATCATGTCATACAATGGCACGATGGATGGGGACGCCAACGAACCGCTCCTCATTCGTTGTGAGCATATCGCGCACCATCGATGGAATGCCCGGGAGAATGTACACATTGTGCACAACAGCAATGGGGGTCCACGTCGAGGTTGTCAGGGTCTCGCAGTTCTCTGGCAGCATCGCCATCCGCTTGACGTCGTCGTTGAGCTCGATGCGGTTAAACTTCTTCAGTGCTTCACGCAAACCGTCTAGCGTCGATTCGTGAAGAGCAACTCCACGCCCAAACGCCTTTGCCTGTAGATGTCGACTAGTGAGTATCCTGATGCTCTACAGTAGTCGTTGACGAATCTCAGCAGGCTCACCACTCCCTCGTACGTAATGTCGTCGTGTGTCGGCCCAATACCACCCGTCGTGAACACATACCCCGTCGGGCCCACCAGATCCGACAGCTCCTTCACCGTCGAAGAAATCACCTGACAGTAGTTGCAACATGCATTCGATTCTCGGTTAATCCCAATCGAATCACTTGAACACTGCGAGAATGCGCGAACAACGCACATCCATCTCGTCGGGGATGACAACGACGCGAATGAGATCGATACCGCGGCGGAACATGAGTTTGGCGATGAAGGTGGAGTTCGTGTCCTGCGTCTGTGTGGTGTCGCGCTCGAGTCAGCCCCGCTTCCATACCGCTAGACAACCAATTGTCCATTTGAAGCAACCACTCGCCTTGCCGGTCAGCACCTCATTGCCGACGACGCACACGGCCGCGCGAGGAGCGGCGACTGCTTCAGCTTCAGCTTTAGCTGCAGTTGCGGACGACATGGAGCAGCGAGGAGCAGAGCGAGGAAGGGCGAGCGAGCGAGCGAGGGACCAGCGCAGCATTCGCCAAAGTGCCAAGAAGCCCCATGATCGTGATGACATGCATTGCGTCGATTGCGTCAGCAAAGAGGTGATGAGGTGGTCCACATAGAGCCAGCGTCAAGTGTAGCCATGAAGCCAAAAAGTGCGTCAAGCGCAGATTTCATGGTGGCTCGATCTAGAGAGCGCTGTGGTCGAAGCGCGCGCCTTCGAAGAGCGACTCGAGCTCCCGAGCGACTTGCTCCACCTCCTCGGCATCGCGGCCCTCGATGGTCATGCGGGTGTTGTAGCTTTCGTCCTTGACGCCCGACTTCTCGTCCGTCAGGTTGACGTAGCTGCCGATCGCGATGTTTGGGTGGCTCTTTTGCACAGCAGTGAGGGACGAAGCAATGTCGCCCTCGTATTTGAGCGTGTTCACCTGGTCGGTATATACGTCAGTCCTTGGGCTTTCACTACTGAAAGACAACCCCGACGACGTACAATCGCGCGGTGGATGGGGACGCCGACGAACCGCTCCTCGTTCACAGTCAGCATGTCCCGAACCATTGACGGGATACCCGGCAGGACATACACGTTGTGGACGACTGCAATGGGTGTCCACCACGAGGTTGCCAGGGTCTCACATCCCTCCGGAAGCATTGCCATGCGCTTCCGGTCTTCGTTTACTTCGCCGCGGCCGCGCTGCCGCATGGACTCCGCGAGGCCTTGCAGCGTTGGTTCGTGGAGAGCAACACTTCGTCCAAACGCCTTGGCCTGTTGATAACACGATACACTCAGCATCGTTGCTGGGATCGTACCGATCATTCTCGCTTACCACCCCCTCGTACGTAATGTCGTCGTGCGTCGGACCGATCCCGCCCGTCGTGAACACATACCCCGTCGGGCCCACCAGATCCGACAGCTCTTTCACCGTCAACGAGATGACCTGCCGCAAATTTGGTCAGTCGGATATTGCCAAGCTCAAAACACCACAGCACTACAGAGCACACATCCATCTCGTCGGGGATGACGACGACGCGAATGAGGTCGATACCGCGACGGAACATGAGCTTGGCGATGAAGGTGGAGTTCGTGTCCTGTGTCTGTGTGGTAGTCGCGCTCGAGTCAGCTCCGCATCCAACGTTTTCAAACCGGCCATTTTGCCATTTGCCATTTTGCATTTCGTGTACCTTGCCGGTCAGCACCTCATTGCCGATCACGCAGACGGCCGCGCACGGAGCGGCCACGGCTCCAGCTGCAGATGACACCGACATGGCCGAGCGAGAGCGCGGGAGGGCGAGCGAGCGGTCAAGGGCGCGGCGCCACATCCATCAAGCGAGCGGCGAAGCTCCAGGAACAGCACAGACGTCTGCCACGCACGGGTCGTGTGTGCCACACCAATTAGCCTGGCCATTGACTTTCGTTGCAGGTGGAGATCCAAGCAACAATGGCAGCGGCGCTGGGCGTCGTCGCGGATGCGGCCAACACGCGGCTGCTGCAGGAGGTGCGCAGCCCATACATACTACGGAAAGCGCTGCTGCTCGTTTGGCGCTTCTGCTGACGTCGCTTCTGCTTGGAACGCTGCAGCGAATTGAGCGCACGCGAGAGGAAATCGCGGCGCTGCAGGAGCGCGTCGAGCGGTTTGACGCACTGTCTGACACGCTGCAAGAGCTGCCGAAGAAGCTCTCGCACCCGGTTATGGTGGGGTTTTGTGAGAATCCACAGCACTCAGTCTGCATGCAAGCTCACGGTTCGATTAGATTCCGCTAGGCAAACGCGCCATGATGCCAGGGAAGATTGTTCGATCGAACGAGATTCTGGCGCACCTGGGAGATAACTACTACGCATGGCGCACTGTCCCGAGCGCGATCGAGATTATTGATCGCAAGAAGAAAGGTGGGCGTGATGATAATATGGGGCTTTGCTGCAACTTGTTGGCTAATCGAAATGGCGTCGACCTGCAGAATTGAGCACCCGAATCCGCGAGGAAGAGACGTCGCTCAAAAACCTCAGTGAAAAGCGAGCGGATATTGACAGCATGGCCAGCCTCAAGAAGGTGTGCATCCATTCCACGTCGGAACGTTCCTGATAGGAGTCTAATACACAAATCGACCTCCAGATGTACGACGACGAGAACATCCGCGAAATTCATGAGTCCCTCGAAGAGAGCGAAGGTCCGGTATCACGCGCTACTCAGGAAGGTACGAAATGCAGCCGAGTACGATGGACGAGCAATTAGCTGACTATCTATATTCTTGCCGGCTTCTTTGCCCAGATGTTGAGGAGTACTTTGAACTCGAAGAGGAAGAGCGCCGTCAAAATGAGCAGGCATCCTGGGACTGGGATGAAGTGATGAAGAGGATGGAAGAGCTCGAGACCGCGGAAGAGCAGGGTGCTGAGAGAGAGGAGAAGCCTCAGGCACCGTCAACCGAACAGCAAGCTGCAGAGCTCAAGGCAAAAGGCAATGATGCCTTTGCTCGCCGCAAGTTCAAGGATGCTGTCAAGTTCTACTCTCAAGCGATAGACCTTGACCCAGTGTCCCATGTAAGTTCGGTTGAGCGTACTGCGAGTAAACCTTGAAAGCTGACTGCAATACTTCTACTGCTAGGTTCTCTACGGTAACCGGTCTGCCGCGTACCACCGCTTCAAAAAATACGAGGAAGCGCTGAAGGATGCCAACAGTGCTATTGATCTCGACGATTCTTGGGTCAAGGTAAACATTGCTACCGAGTTGCATGCAGGTACAGTGCAATTCTAACCGAGGTTTGCTTGATATTGTTCAGGGTCACTACCGTAAAGCCTGCGCACTGTCCGCTCTCGAGCGCTTCGAGGACGCTGCGTTAGCATTTGATCGAGCCTTCGAACTCTGCCCCACGGACGCGTCGCTGTCTGAAAAGGCCGCGAACATGCGCGCGAAAGCGGAAAGTGCTAGGCGTACACCTACCTTTTCGGGTCCAGCGTCGACCACGACAAAGGATGTGATCGGTTCGATCAGCGAGAGTCAGGCGCCTTCACCATCACCCCCACTTGTCCACGCACCGATTAATAGTACCGCGTCTTCGTTCGCGCCAGTCGTTTCCGCTCGCGGAGAAGAAGCCTATGCATCGACACCGACTGAGCGTCCACTCTCATCTTCGTCTGCAGTTTTCTCTGGCAGTATCATGGAACGTGAAATACTGGAGCGTCCTGTTGCAGCTGCACGTGAAAGTGTTCAGACCCCAGTTGGCGACTCTTTCGGGATGGCACCGCGGACGTCACGCTTTGCCGGAAACAACCCAGACGGTGATCGCGTCACGCTTCAGCCTGTCGGCGAGCCAGTACGATACTCGCTATCTCTGTGCGCCATTTTCTGATGACATTTTACTGACGAGTTTGTGCAATCTCACAGCAACCTGTGAAGCGAGTATCTCGTTTTCGAGCTGCTCGAGCGTCGGGCAACCAGCAATAGCCAGCCTCCAGTCCAACCCAAAGAACGATCGACTCGCACAATAAAGTGTTCGCTCTTACTCGTACTTCGAAGTATGTATTACCGCATATCCTCTCGATATACTTCCCCCTTGTACCAGCTGTATAGAAGCTGAACAAGTGAACTCACCAGTCTCCATTGAGCGCTGCCGCACTCTCCTTGGTATCACGTTGCTTCCGCCTCGCAGCGGAGTCCAGGGACTTTAGCAGCTGCGCCTCAAACAAATCCACGTACTTTTGCATCGAGGGCGAGCGACCGCTCTCTCCACCCTCGCCTGCATTGTTGAGCTCTTCCTGCAGCTGTCCGAGCGTCGGGACCGTGAACGGGTCAAACTCTTCCATCTTCTCAGCGCTCACGGGAACACACACTCGGCCAGTCTTGGGATGCACAGCGAACGGGCTCTTCAGCAAGTGATTCCGCTGCTTGGACACATTAGCATCGAGGCGAGGGTATAAATACGCCAGCACGATCTCTTGCAGACAAGTGCGCAGCTCGGAGCGCTTGTTGGCTGGTCCGTCACCATTCATCGGCCTCTTCGTAGACGTTGGTTTGTTCTTGCGCAGAATGCTCTCGACGCCAGCCACCAGCTCGCGCCATTTTTCGCCTGGCGTTGATTCGTCGCTGACGCTAGCCCAACGCTTGGTGAGCTGTGCGCGAAGATCTTCATCCGGAACCATGTCTAGCAGCTTAGTCCAGTGCTTCTCGGACATGAAGATTCCTTGACCATCTGGACCGAGGATCATGTCTTCAAACAACGGCTCCAAGATGCGGTGAGCGCGTCTGCAACATACAATAACAACGCCATGAGTACACGAATCAAGTGTTCTCTAGGCAATCAACGTAGGCAACGTACTCGAGGGATGGGTGGAGCGGCTCACGAAGCTTGACCTTGCGCTTGGAGTTCTCATTGCCCTCGACCAGCGCCAGGTACTGGACGACTGCCGAGCGCGCGTCGTTCTCGAGCTCGCGAGCGCGCTCGTCCGAAACCCAGCAATGGATACCACGGCGACCAGAGTAGACCCAGAGGAGGTGCTGGAAGCCAAAGTCCTCGCGCAGCGCGGCGTCCAGCACCTTGACGGCGGCCACCATGAACTGCCAGCACCTGGGGCAGATGGCCGCTCCGGTGCAGCACGTGCGGATGTCGTCGTAGTCGGTCAAATCGATATCGAAGACCAGCTCGCGCTCCTCGGGCACGAAGTCGGCCGCGCTCACCTTGCCCTTGTCGGCGGGCGAGACCGAGAACACGGCGCCGATGTCGATCTTGAAGGGCAGCGTCTTGGTCATGGACGCCTTCATCTCGGCCGCATTGTGGAACGCCTTGTAGCGGATGTACGTGTCGTTCTCGAGCGTGAACGACAGCTCGCGCCGGAACAAAAATCCCTCGCCTGCGCCAATGTGAGCGGACACCACTCGACCCAGCAGTATCCAGGGCAAGCGCGCGCACCTTGGCCGTACGAGAGCCACCGCGTCATCTCCTCGTACGGGAAGAGGCGGTCTGCGCATTGTTTTTGAGGCCGTTAGCATCGTGGGGCTCGCCTGGAGACGGGGCCAGCGCACCCACCATAGTAGAGCTGCAGCAGGTCGGCGGAGAACTCCTCCTGGGGCATGGCGGGTGGGGCGGGCGGGCGGCAGCGGAGGGGCGAGCTTCAAGCAGCGATTGCTCGCCTTTCGCGCGTTTTTCCAGCGGTATATTTTCGCGCCACCTAGTGGGGATACTCCATTGGTTAAAACGACCATTCATTTTTTGTAATTTCGACCAATTGTTTACCGCGGAAGGCTCCATACAAACGGAGCCACCCGACGCTTTGGTTGGTTCGGGTGGCTCGACAGCTCTCCCCGCCGACATGGAGCACTTCACAGTCCAGAAATTACTCCGAAGGATCAACTATGGGTAAGCGCCGACGCTCCGGTTGAGGAGAGGAGTCGCCCGCGAAGCGCGCAACGGAGATGCGGCCGCTGCTTTCCCGCTGGGAATGCAGCGGCGCGCATGTGGAGAGGGTCTTCGTGGCCCTCGCCCAACCAGTATATTCACTGCTGTATCCCCGTTGTGCAGCATTCGAATATGTGGTGCTCTCGATCCGATCCGAGTGGACACTCGCCTCGCTAGACCCGTTCCCGGTCGACTAATCGCCGTGTCCCCCCTCGCCACTCAGGTATCTCTCGTGATTCCCGTCACAAGCGCCGCGAGACCGGTGGCAAGCGCGTCCAGTACCGCAAGAAGCGAAAGTTCGAGCTCGGCCGCCAGCCCGCTCACACCAAGCTCGGCGGCAAGCGCGTGCACACGGTCCGCGTGCGTGGCGGCCACCTCAAGTTCCGCGCGCTGCGCCTGGAGACGGGCAACTTCTCGTGGGGCACGGAGGTGACGGCGCGCAAGACGCGTATCCTCGACGTCGTGTACAACGCCTCGAACAACGAGCTGGTCCGCACCAAGACGCTCGTCAAGGGCGCCGTCGTGCTCGTCGACGCCACCCCGTTCCGCCAGTGGTATGAGGCCCACTACGGCGTCAAGATCGGCGTCAAGAAGGGCGCTGAGAAGGCCGCCGAGGAGGAGGTCAAGAAGTCGGACCACGTCCTCCGCAAGCTCGCCAACCGCCAGCGCACGCGCGAGCTCGACCAGAAGCTCGACGACCAGTTCACCTCGGGCCGCCTGCTCGCCGTGATCTCGTCGCGCCCGGGCCAGTCGGGCCGCGCCGACGGCTACGTGCTCGAGGGCAAGGAGCTTGAGTTCTACCAGCGCAAGCTCGCCACCAAGAAGTCGAAGAAGTAAACGATGACGCCTCGCTGCTGACAGAGAGATGTTGTTGCGTGTGGCGTCGCCGAGGCCCCGCGCCTCGGCTGGCGCCGCTGCTACTTACGCCTTTAACACCAAACGGAGTTAATTTCTTCCAAACAAACTGTAAATCCATGTCTGAGCTGTGCATCGGTGTTGTCACGAATCAATGTAGCATTCCCATCGCCATGCACCCGTCGTGATCGTCAACCACACCAAAGCAGTGCCTACATATCACTTGCCTTCAGTATAGGCAAAATTCCGCCCAGATCCTATTGCGGGCATGGGGAGGTCTCAAGTCAAGTTCAGGGCGACGCATGGGCGAGGGCGAGGCGCTCGCGGTCGCGGCCGCGGCCAGCAGCGCTCGAGCGCGAGAGGCGAGCGCGCACTCGGATCCAACGCGTCCCGCTACGAGGAGCGGGAGGAGGAGCAAGAAGAAGAAGACGCAGAAGTAGAGGAAGTCGAGCTGGGGCGGCGCCAGTTCTTCGCCGAGGAGAAGCGGTACCGAGCGACGCCCGGGGCGTACTTCCAGAGTCGCGCAGTGCGGGAATGGGAGACGGGTGACGACGAGCAGGACCAAGCGCTTGGCGTTCTGGTGGGTCGATGGCGCCAGGAGAACGAGGCAGACACTGGCAGACACTGACACCCGCGATCTTCAGGACTTCAATTGGCTCGCGGACCAGTTGGCCAGGGTTCCGCCGGCAATTCGCTATCGCATGGACCCTAAGGACTGCGTGAGTTTGCCATTATTCTCGTGGACCGCTTCAAGCAGCAGGGCTGACGCGTTTGGTCAGGTTGATCTTCCATTTGACGCCGGGGAAGACCCAGTCGATGATGAGGAGCACACATCGGAAGAAGCCCACACAGCAGGGCCGCTCCCTCCTGCGTCTGTTGCGCCCGTCAAAACGGACGAAGATACCCTGGACTCTCTGCTGGAGCTCAGCTCCTCAGCAGTGGCAACCCCTAGCATGTCTGCTGGCGGCGGTGCGGTTGCTGCTACCATATCCTCATCGAGTGCCGCACCACCGGTGGGGGCCTCGACACAAGCACAGATGGAGGAATGGCTAGACGATCTACTCGACGTGTAGCTTGTAATAGCTTAGCATTCGTTGCTACGAAACGCAGGCGCTGCAGACTTAGCTCTTCGCTCTCTTGAAGTAGATGACATCCACGCCTTTGCAGCGTCCAAAGCGCTTGGCTCCTTCTAACCTGTACAAGCCACGCCAATAGGCATCAGCACGATTGTCTATTAGCCAACTGCATGCCGTGCTATCTCGGACCTGATCCGAAGCGTGTTGTCTTCCTCAAGCTGGAAAGACCACCGAATTCCAGTAGTATCGCCTGCGCCATTGGCGTTGTCAATCTCCGCGCCATCTCTACCAATAAACAACACAAACTCACCGCTGATGGAGAGCGCATTACCCTCTAGCACCTCGA
Source organism: Phytopythium chamaehyphon (assembly GCA_023334415.1). Classification (NCBI taxonomy): domain Eukaryota; phylum Oomycota; class Peronosporomycetes; order Pythiales; family Pythiaceae; genus Phytopythium; species Phytopythium chamaehyphon. The sequence continues at coordinate 15,487 of JAASGX010000164.1, read as the reverse complement.
AAACACCCTCGCTTGCCAGCACATGACTGAACGAGGCGGTCACATCTTGGTGCTCCTCGCTTTGTGTATCCAGCAGCCGCAAAGAGTATTTGCCATCGCAAGAAAATGAGAGCTTTGCCGTCGCCTTCCCATCGCGCACCGCCTGCGACCAGTCTAGCGCCGTGTTGCCGAACGCTTCGACGCTCGCCCACTCGCCCGTGAGTTGCTCGGCACTCGCCATCTCAAGATGACTATCAAACACTTTGGATCGTGTCCTTTCACACCTGAAAGATCGATGCTAGGATATGAAGCGCAACACAGGCTAAAGTGTAAGGTCTCAACATGGAATTTTAGGTGTGTAGGCGCTGTCAAACTTTTGCCTAGAAGCGGAGAATTCAACGAGATCTGTAAAGGCTACACGTTTGAGGCGGCGGCGTCGTCGTTCGAGTGGCTGGCCGAGTAGTACGCACGCTGGTCTTCAGCGAGGGCGGCGTAGTGCTCGTCCAGCTGCAGCACATTGCTCTGCGGGTAGCGGTTGTTGCCGTTGCCGAGGGTCGACTTATCAATGACGCGCGCTCGCAAGCCTGGCGTGTGCAGGTAGATCCAGTAGCAAATGCTACCGAGCAGACGCGACGCATTGATGCCGGCGACGAACAGGTACAGGATTGACATGTACTGGTTCGCAGTCGCAAAGTACACGACAAAGAGTGCGAGGATGAGGTTGCCGAACGCCCACGTCAGCAGAACATTAGTGCGGAAGGCCTCGAAATCCTTCTTCTTCTTGTCGGTGCGTGCAAGTGCCTCACGGCGCCGCTCCTCCATTGCTCGGCGCTTGGCAATCACGTCTTTGAAATCTCCCTTCTCCACTTCGTCAATCGGCGAAAGCGGTGGCTCGTCAACTAGTCCCTTGGTACCCCATGACAAGTCTTGCAGGTTGCAGAACGAGTAGATGGTGAAAATGTTCACGAAGGTAGGGATGAGAGCTGTGTAGTGCGTGAAAGTCATGAAGATGTGGTGGAGGTCTCCATGAAGAGCCGATCCGAGGAAGTACACGCCAATCGTCAGCACGGAGACGACAATCGAGTGTGTGGTAGCTGGAGTCGAAAAGAAGATGCCAACACCGACAAGCGACGACAGCATCATGATGGCACCAAACGCTGCCGCCACGAAGTAGTAGGTAAGCTTCATGTGCTTGGGGTTGTTGCCAAGGCCGATGATCAGCAACGTCGTGAGGCCAAACAGATACACGAGGTTGAACAGATACACACTGCCGTTTAGCACGGTGTCCGAGAAATCGGACGTATCAAGGAAGACCCATCGGTTCTGCTGGAATCCTTGGAAGACAATAAAGTAGAGCGCGAGGTACACGTTCGCCGGCAGGAAGAACCCGAAGAGCGTGTAAATGAGGTTGTAGACGTAGTAAACGAAGAGCCCGATCTTGCGGGTCAGCGAGTGCGAGCTCTCGGAATACACGCGACCCCAATTCCAAATGCTGAAGAGCGTAGCAAAGAAAGCGCCGTTGAGCCACCGACGACGCTGAGCGATCAGACTCACAAGGTCATGCGGCACATCAGTGCGCGCGATCGCGTCTTTCACGTATGTCATCGTCCATTTGCAGCCCTTGCGCGCAAGCATCTCAAACCCGAGGATTCGGTCCTCAGCGAGATACATGTTGCCGATAAAAGGTCCTAGAATGTCAAGATCGACATTCAAGGTCTGGAAGTACGCGTCAAGCGGTGCTCCGCGGATCGCTTCATACCGATAGACGGAGAAAGCTCCCGGCAGGACGCTGATGTAGCCGAAGCAGCTCTCGAGAGACTTGTCCAGGATGTTGTTAATCTTGTACTCGAAATGCTGGGCTGACACGACCCAGTTGCTCAAGTTCTTCATTGGGTCTTCAACGGCAAGCTGCCCACATGCACCGCCGAGCTGGTGGTTGTTCTCAAAGGCACTCAGAACATGGCACATCGCCGACTTGGATAGCATGGTTCCGACATCCACCACAGCCGTGTATTCAGGTTGCAGCTGCTCGGCGAACGCGTGAAAGTACCAGTGGTGCGAGTCAAGCTTCGAAGCACGCTTCTCTTTCAGGGCGAAGACCGTCTGGATCGGGATCAGTGATTTTCCGTTTACCGTGAGTTGCAGCGTGTGCTCGAAGAGATGGCACTGTGCGTCGACGCCGGCGCTGTTGATCGTGAGCAGGTCCTCGTCATAGAGCCCAATGCCTTCGAGGTAGTCGAGCGTCTTGTCGTTGATGTTCTCGCGACCATCGGCGACAATGCAGACAAGCACATTCTTCCACACCTCCTCGCCACAGAATGAGCTCGACAGCGACATCTTGCTATCCTCACTCATGATGTTCGCTGGCGCCTGCTTCTGAAGGAACGCGAGGTTGTTGGCGATCTTCTTCAACGTCGCCTTGAGCTGCTGCGGGCCTTCGTTGTACATGGTGATGCAGATCATCAGCCGCGGGCGGCGGCCCATCTCGACACAGCGCAGGCGGTAGCCCGTGTTGGAGAAGTCGATCGGGTGCGGGCAGTACACTGGCGTGTACCAGGCTCGGCGCGCCTCCTCCTCGTCGAGGTAGGGCCCGACCCAGTCCTCGTTCCAGTTGACGACGGGTATGCCGACCTTGTGCACCCCCGGGCGCGGGCTCTTCTCCTTAATGCGTCCCTCGATCCAATCGCAGAGGCGGCCGCACCAGTTGAGCATTTCGAAGCCCTTGGCCGTGAGCAGGTTGCAGATCTTGGGGTTGGCCTGCCGCTCGGCCACGTTGGCGAGCGCGTAGCCGCCCTCGAGGTAGAGCTTGAGCGCGTCGCGGTAGCGCCTGGCGCCGAGCGCGGCCGCCGCGCGCTCGAGCACGGCGAGCGCCTCCTCGACCGACGGGATCTCGCTGTAGGTGCGCACGAGGTCCGTGGCGCTCGCGTACGACTTCATGGAGCCGATCATCTCGTTGAGGCTCGAGGGCTGGAAGGGCGAGCTCGTCGGGATGTAGCTCGACACGTACTGCTGCGAGCCGCACGAGCGCATCGACACGGGCGGCAGCGACATGCCCTCGTAGTCAATCGACATGATGGTCGAGCGCGGCACGCCCGTCGCGGGCGTCGACAGCGGCGGCAGCCCGAAGCCGCTGGACGGCGGCGGCGGCCGCGGTGGCGTCGGCGTGGCGCTCGAGTCGCCTGGCATGGCAGTCCGGCGCTACTAGTGATGCAGGCTAAAGCACGAAGGCTCTAGGCAGCCAGATCCCGAATGGTCGAGACAGGCGGCGGCGGCAACCAGGGCAATGGATATAGGGAAACCTCCATGCCCGGCGCTTGATGGACGCATGGCGGCGGCAGAGGGTCGGGAGGGAGGGGCTCGGCGAAAAAAGGCGGGGAAACAACCGGCACAAAAGGCAACTTGATAGCCAGATCCGCCTCGAGATACGAGAAATGAAACCGCCAGCCGGCAGCGACGGATGGGTGCGCTGCCAGCGACATACAAAGCGCGAGTCCTTGCGGCAACTTCCCGGATACGCGCGCGCTGATTGGGCGGATTGATGGGAATGCCACGACCTGATTGGCTCATTCACGAGCGGCAGAGACGAAGAGACGCGGCGATGGTCGTACTGCGAGTCTGAACGCTGCGCACGTCGGATTGAGGCGACGGGTGGCGAGCGTCGAGCAGCGGCGTGAAAACGGAAAACGCCTTGACGGACGGACGTCGCGGACTCGCGGTGCTCAATGCTGGCAGTGTTCGTTACTGCCGTAGTGATGCCTCGCGGCCGCATCGAAACCAGGGGCGATAGGATTCGAGGTGGCAGAGAAACATGGCTACACTAATCTGGATGCACTGCGATAGCCACATGTATTCGCGGCTTCACGGACTTATTATATAGAGCAATCAATTATGTGGCATGAAACCGCCGCACTTCAACTTGCAGGGGGCAACGCGCTGCTTGATACTCGCGCGAACAAACCACTCTTCAACCAGCACCGGAACATCAGTTGTAGCCGCAGACCTTTCTTTCGTGCTTCCTCGCTCCTCCCACAAGCGGCAATGAGCGGAGCTAGCAGGCTAGAAGCAACGTTGCGCGGTTTTCTACTAGCTGCATAGCTCAACCCAAGAAGTTTGGTAGAGTCGTAGGTGAGCACCACTCAGCTTCAATTGACACGAGTGAGCAGCGTTGATAGTGTGTGTGGGTTGATTCCACCAAGTGGGAGCGCAATCAAGGTCGTTGGCGATCACGAAAATGCGCATGGGCTCGCGGATCTGTTATGCTGGAATGGCACTTGTCCTCTATCAGTTGAGTTTGCTCGGGTGATCAATACCCTTGGTGAACTACAGCCGACCACCACTGAACAAGCTGAGCCTCTTCGTGCACAATCTGTAGCCGCCAACTATGTCATACTACGCCCCTGCCCACTGCCTCGCAACGATAGAGCTCTGAATATGTTTGGAGTCCGAACTGCTAGCGTTTCCTCGCCCTCAATGCCAATATCTATTGCGCGGTTTTGGCGAGTTGCGTTTACAGCGAGGGGAAAGGAAACCCACAATGCGCACAAAAAGGCGAAAGCTTCGAGTCTGCGCGATAAACTAGTAATGCAGCGTCGAATGCTCCAACGAGGTATTGTTAGAGCGAAAGTTTCACATTTCAGTTGAAAGCGATCATCGTGTATGCACGAACCACCGAAGCGTTCTATGATAGTCAAGACAACAGCAACAAGTTGTTCCATTAACACACCCAAGATGCGGTCAATCGACATTGATGTTCCTCCATGGGATGACGCGGGAGTGTTCTACTGTAAGTTGATCGAAGGAGTTAACCGCGCCGTTGATGCGATATTGCGGCACTATGAATGAACTCGGTCGAAGCAATTGCATTCGGAACTAAAGAAAACGGGCGTATCGATGTGCTTTCCGCGCATCAACTCGTTAGTGCAGATCGCCAGTAGCTGAGTAGTGTTGTTGGTCTACTAGCTTTACGCTACTCCTATTTTCTAATGCTCAACATCGCGTATTCTCGGCTAGTGCGTATTGAAATGCGCTCTGCAGGTAATTTTGCTCATTCACGTTCTTCGTTCGCACACCCACATGCACGCAGCCCCCAGCTCGTATACAGTAATGGCTTGTGCTGCGTTGCACAACGCATTCGAGTTGAATGAGAGCTAATTCAGGCCACATTCCCTAGCGCATTCGCGTGCTCCACAACCATGATGCTCGAGTGATACCTTCCGCGACACATTCGAGTTGAATGAGAGTTAGCTCAAGCCACATACATCGCTAACACCAAGCACCACACTGGCGGGATAACCCGCATCAACGCTGAAGATTCCAAGGTCGCTTCCGAGAGCTGACGCTTCGTGCAGGTCCTGCACTGCAGGCAGATGGATACACAGTGCACTCCTGATCCATGAATGTGAGCGGCGAGCGCATCGACGAAGGTTCTAGCGCAGCTATCGGAAGGACAATATCCGAAATCCCCCCTTGGTCCAACCGCGAGAACGATCGACAGAGATCCGTAAATGCTTCTGCAGGAAAGTCACCGAGCTCAATGCATTCCTCGGATAGATTTCCACCGACGACCGCGCTCGACAAGCTGCAGGCGCAGCGAATGACGCCCAAAGGAGCCTGCCATGATCGATTCCTGCCGATAGAGCCCGATGTCGGTTCAAAGTGGCTTTCCGCCTCGATCTGCGATTCCTGAAGTTTCGACCAGGATACGCCACGTCAGTGCTCTGTAGACGAATCCAAGCAGAAGTCGAAGCAGCAGGTTCTTCGTTTTCGTCATCGCATCTTGGAGACTCCTGCCAGCTGGAGGGCGTGAAGATCGCCGATCTCGACCTCGCCGATGTTTCGGATTGTGGTGGTGGTCATGCCGGCGGGTCCGCTCCACCAAGGCGTCGCCGCCATGAAGCCCGCGACGTTGCGCATCAAGAAGGCGGCATGCACACGAGACTGAACTTCGTACACGCAATGCAAACGTTGACGGCCTCCCAAGTTGAACTTTGGGAGGAATCCAGCGTGCTTTTGGCCAATCGCGCGCTCGAACAGCGCCAGCTCGCCCGCCCATTGGCCCAGGCTCGAAACGAATCGTATCGCTTTCGGCAGGGAAAAGTGCGTAGAGAGTCCGGACGAGGGTGCAGCGCCGGGCCAGGCTGCTTGGTCGGGACCGCCGAGGCAAACCTGTGGCCAGGCTTTTCCGCCCGGCGGGCGGCTCTTGTTTGACGCGTGCAGAGCAAGCGCAGCGATGACGTCGACTGGCGGCCGCGTGGACGGCCGAGCGCGGGGTAAACCGCCGGTTTACTGCGCCATCGGGGCTCACATGCAGTCCGGGCTTCTAAAACGGTGCTCGGCTTGCTGCTTGGGGCGGCTGGTCCATGCCATGGAGACCTGCGATTCAATACAAGGCCGCAGGGGCCGATCGGTCGGCCTCCTTGAAGAAACGGGAGGCAGCGTCATTTTCGCAAGTTGCGCTTCGGCGGAGTGGCGCGCAATCGGCGGACACGCATCCCCTCGCCGTGATGCGATGCTGATGCCGCTGCTTGCAGTGTTAAACGTCCCGACCGGCAACCGACCGAGCCTGCGACGCCAATCGTCGAGTTGGCGCTTGCGTGTCATCCAAAAATACAAGCCTTGCCTTTCACCCAATACAACCGCGCAGTATTCGAGGCGGACCGGGAAGATGGGTGTCTGGTGTTGTTTACACTACAAAAACTTCATAAAAGCGATTCCAAGCGGAAACAGATGCGTTACCTCTCAAGACTTCACTATGAAAATACCTTGAATCACCACCTCCCAGATGCGATGCATCTTGCTTTCGACGGCAACGTTGAAACCAAAAGAACGGCCACGTGCGGCTGCCACCCCACGACTCCGGGCTTCGAGAGGAGGGGAGCCGCCATTTCGCAATCTCCACCGGACCAGCCAGAGCATCAGCGAAGACCCGTTCCTCCAGGTCCGTCCCGCCGTCCTTGTGCTCGTGGACATGGAGAGAGCAGCGGCTGCGGACTGTCGTGTCCGTGGGCCTACTGCTCTCTTCATTGAAACAGCCGCTCGCGATCCGCAGAGCTCTGTAGCTGACCCTGTTGCCTGTCTCCCCCAAGCAGAATGAGCGCCATCATCAAGTCGCTTCGCCACTCGGCCGCCGCCGCCGCGCGCCAGACGTCGACCCGCGCGCTGTCGACCTCGACGGCTTCGCTGCTCGACGAGCTCAAGGAGCAGATCCCCAAGCGCCAGGAGGCCTTCAAGCAGCTCAAGTCCAAGTACGGCGACAAGTCGCTCGGCCAAGTCACGGTGGAGCAGACCCTCGGCGGCGCCCGTGGTGTCAAGTGCCTGCTGTGGGAGACCTCGCTGCTGGACCCCGAGGAGGGTATCCGCTTCCGCGGCCACACGATCCCGGAGCTCCAGGAGAAGCTGCCGGCGGCCATCGAGGGCGGCGAGCCGCTACCGGAAGGCCTACTATGGCTGCTGCTAACGGGCGAGATCCCGACCAAGGCCCAGGCCGACAGCGTCACGGCCGAGCTGCACTCGCGTGCTCAGGTGCCGGACCACGTCAAGAAGCTCATCGTTGACCTGAAGGGCGCCCACCCGATGACGCAGCTGTCGGCTGCTGTCACGGCCATGAACACCGAGAGCTTGTTCGCCAAGAAGTACGCCGAGGGTATCCACAAGTCGACCTACTGGGAGTACGTGTACGAGGACAGCATGAACCTCATCGCGCGTCTGCCGGAGGTTGCTGCCCTGATCTACCGCAACACGTACTTCAACGAGCCCAACCACGCGTACGACTCGAGCCTCGACTACTCGGCCAACTTCAACCGCATGCTTGGCTTCGAGAACTCGGAGTTCGACGAGCTGATGCGCCTGTACCTTGTGATCCACAGCGACCACGAGGGCGGTAACGCCAGTGCCCACACGACGCATCTGGTCGGCAGCACGCTGTCGGACCCGTACCTCTCGGTGTCGGCCGGCCTGAACGCCCTTGCTGGCCCGCTGCACGGCCTTGCCAACCAGGAGGTGCTTGGCTGGATCCTCGACCTGCAGTCCGAGTTCCACTCGAAGGGTCTCCAGGTGAACAAGGAGACGATCACGCAGTTCGCGTGGGACACGCTGAACGCCGGCAAGGTCATCCCGGGCTACGGCCACGCTGTGCTCCGCAAGACGGACCCGCGCTACACGTGCCAGCGCGAGTTCGGCCTCAAGTACATGCCGGAGGACGAGCTCTTCCGCATCGTCGACACGATCTACCAGGTGATGCCCGGTGTGCTGACGGAGCACGGCAAGACCAAGAACCCGTACCCGAACGTGGACTCGCACTCGGGCGTGCTGCTGCAGTACTACGGCCTGACGCAGAAGAACTACTACACGGTGCTGTTCGGTGTGTCGCGCGCCATTGGTGTGCTCTCGCAGCTCTTCTGGGACCGCGCCCTCGGCCTCCCGCTCGAGCGCCCGAAGTCGATTACCAGCGAGTGGATCATCAACCACTTCGAGAAGTAAGCGACTACGCAGCCAGATTCGCAGCAAGCAACCAGCGAGTGATCTCTTCTGGGTTCGCTTTCCACCCGCGAAAGGCAAGCGGGGCGCGACTCGATAGCAGTTTCTTTATTGATAGTGTTCTACTAGAAGAGAGCCCACCAAACCACGACACAAACGTTTTGCTCTCTCCATTCACCTCGCATCCGTCTAGGGTTTCCACCTACACAAGTCCATGGCTTTGCTGTCGTTGGTGGTCACGCCCAATGCCAAAAACCGCAGGCCACCAGGCTCGTGGTGAGACCTGCGGAATGTCTGGCTGCAGCACCTTGCACCATGCAAGAGCCCGTCCAGAAAGCCGCGCGCTTGCTGATCATCCTTCCGTTCATCTCGCCTGATGCCTGTGGTCGTGACGTGAGATAGAGCAAACTTACCGCCAAAGACTCAATAAGAAGTTGAAACATCGCGCACCGTACCCCTCAAAACACCTCACATAGTGTATACATTTGCGTTCCCGCCATTTCCATCGGACAAAACCGTCTAGCGCGCGAGTCGAGCCGACCTGCAGCCCCACATCGCCATGGCGGACGCGCTGGTGGAGCAGATCAGCGCCGTGGTGCTGGACGGCGGCGAGCCGCTGAGTTTCCGCTCGCTGGGCGCCGCGGCGCAGGTGGACGCGGCCGCCAGCAGCCGCGCGCTCGAGCAGTTCGCGCGCAGCCACGGCGAGCAGGTGGCCGCGCTGCGCGTGTCGATCGAGCGCCAGGCGGGCGCCGCGGACCCGCGCGCGCGCGTCCTCCGGCTGCACGCGGGGGCCGCGAGCGGAGAATCGGCGGCCGGCCAGATGTATGCGCTCTACCGGAAGCAGCAGGGCGAGGGTGAAGGAGGAGGCGAGCAGCGGGAGCGCGTGGCGGTCGCGTGCTGGGCGCAGGAGCGCAGGGCGCGCGGCGAGATCTTCGCGCAGGTGCAGAAGCACGCGCCCATGAGCGGCGCGCTGCGGGCCTTCTACGCGAGCGACGTGGCGTGCGCGGAGGCCACGGCGCGCACCGAGTTCGGCGACGCCAAGGGTGAGGAGACGGTGTCGGCGTTCGACGCCGTCAGCCGACCCAAGAAGCCCGCGGGGTCGTCTGCGTTCTTCAAGAACCCAGCGGCAGCTTCGTCTGCGTCTGCGTCTGCGACTGCAGCTCCGTCCAAGAGCTCGGCTTCAGCTTCTTCCTCCTCCTCGTCGTTCTTTGGCAAATCGTCAGCGTCGAAGTCCGCAAGCTCGACTATGGTCAAACCCACTGCAAATACGACTGCCAAGCCAGATGTGAAGCGGGTGAACGCCGAGAGCATGAGCAACGTGCTTTCGGTGGACAGCAGCGACGAGGAGAGCGACAAGGAGGAGACGGACGCCCCAGCATTTGTCAAGAAGTCTGGATCTGCCTCGCGCTCAAAGCGTGTCATCAGCGACGACGACGAAGACATGGAGGAGATGGAGGCCGCTCCTGCAAAGCGAAGCGCCAAGGCGTCGAGTGCTTCGAAGCGCAAGCTTCAGGCGTCCAAGCCAGATGAAGAGGAGCGGCGATCGTCCAAGAAGGACGAGCCCGAAGAGCAAAGCCCCAAGAAGGCCCGCATACTTAACGAGGAGGACATTGTCGTCCCGACGAAGCGCCGGGTGCTGGTCAACAAGACCCGCATCACGCCAGAGGGCTACATGGTGACAGAGAAGACGTACGAGGAGCACGAGCTGACGCCCCAAGAGATCGAGAGCGAGCGCCAGGCGGCCGTCAAGAAGCAGCGCGCGGCCGCCGACCGGGCCGCCAAGGCCAGCAAGGAGAAGGCCCAGACCGGCCCGCGCAAGCAGAAGGACCTGCGCTCCTTCTTCATGAAGAATTGAGCCGCGCAGTGCGCTTGTACGTAATTGCTCCATTTCAGCCCAAATGCCTTGCTTTCACTATGCTTGCCCGAACCGACACCAACGTGTCCTTTGCACTCGTACTTTGCCGGGAAGCTACGCCGCTGCTGTGGATACCAGGTCGACCGAAAGATTTTGTCTAGAACCAACCAAAGTGCGGGCAAAGCGTCGCACACTCGCGCTTCTCCTCGCTCCGCTACTCCAGCTCTTTCTCCACCATGGTGAGCGCGTGCTGGTCGTGTTGGTCGCCTCTGTCCCTGTGACGCGCTGACCGAGGCTTGGGTATCTAGTCGACGGTCAAGACGCAGGCGGAGGTCAAGGACATCACGCGCATCGAGCGCATCGGCGCGCACTCGCACATCCGCGGGCTGGGCCTGGACGACGGCCTGGAGCCGCGCGGCGTCTCGCAGGGCATGGTCGGCCAGGAGGACGCGCGCAAGGCCGCCGGCATCGTCGCCAAGATGATCGAGGAGGGAAACATCGCGGGTCGCGCCGTCTTGCTGGCCGGACAGCCCGGCACGGGCAAGACGGCCATCGCCATGGCCATCGCGCAGGCGCTCGGGGAGGACACGCCGTTCACCACCATCGCCGGCAGCGAGGTGTTCTCGCTCGAGATGAGCAAGACCGAGGCGCTCACGCAGGCGTTCCGTCGGTGAGGTTCCAATTAATGCTAGCTGAATGCACCCACCCAAGTAGCTGACGCCCAATGCCGTGAAACCTCAGATCCATTGGCGTCCGCATCATGGAGGAGACGGAGATCATCGAGGGCGAGGTCGTCGAGATTCAGGTGGACACGCCGACAGGGGGCGTGGGCGACAAGGTTGGCCGCCTGACGCTGCGCACGACGGAGATGGAGACCGTCTACGACCTCGGCGCCAAGATGATCGACTCGTTGACAAAGGAGAAGATCGAAGCGGGCGACGTCATCACGATCAACAAAGAGTCAGGAAAGATCTCCAAGCTCGGCCGGTCCTTCACGCGGTCGCGCGACTACGACGCCATGGGTCCTCAGACGCGCTTCGTCCAGTGCCCGGTATGTTTTCAGCAGCTTATGATAGTGCTCATATCCGTTAGTTTCTTACCAATTCACTTGCTACTGATCATATAGGAGGGCGAGTTGCAGAAGCGCAAGGAGGTGGTGCACGTCGTGTCGCTGCACGAAATCGACGTCATCAACTCGCGCTCGCAGGGTTTCTTGGCGCTGTTCGCGGGCGACACGGGAGAGATCAAGGACGAAGTGCGTGAGCAGATCGATGCCAAGGTGGCGGAGTGGCGCGAGGAAGGCAAGGCGACTATCGTGCCGGGCGTGCTCTTCATCGACGAGGTGCACATGCTCGACATCGAGTGCTTTTCGTGGCTGAACCGTGCTCTTGAAAGCGACATGTCGCCAGTGTTGATCATTGCCACGAACCGTGGCATTACTCGCATCCGCGGGACCAACTACAAGTCCCCTCACGGTATTCCCATTGACCTGCTGGATCGTCTCATCATCATCCCGACCAAGCCGTACTCGGAATCGGAGATGCGAAAGATCCTGACCATCCGATGTGAAGAAGAGGACGTCGAGATGACTGAAGAGGCAAAGGATTTGCTTACGCGCATTGCCGTGGAGACGTCGCTTCGGTACGCAATTCACATGATTATCGCCGCGTCGCTCGTCTGTGCCAAGCGTAAGGGCACAGAAGTCGACGTTCCTGATATCAAGCGCGTTTATTCGTTGTTCGTCGACGTCAAGCGTTCCACGCAGTTCCTCATGGAGTACCAGCGCGAGTTTATGTTCAACGAGGTTGAGGAGGAGGAAGACCAGGACATGAACTGAATAAGGGTTAGCGTGTTGCACATGTAGCGCTTTTGACATCAGAACACTTTTCACATTACACAGCCTTGATTTCTTCCTCTAGCGTTTGGTCTATAAACGCTTGGAAAGCCCCAGAATGAGGATCATTTCGCGCTCGCATCTCGACAAGCAGCCGAGCAATTTGTGCTCGAAGTTTTTTCGCTTGCTTGGACTTCTTCATTTTTGAACCTGGTTCCACTTGTCCAATCATCGCCCTAGCATTATCAAGGGCTCGAGATACAGCAAACACTTGCATTGCTGCCAGTGCAGCGTTCTTGTGCATATCGTAGCGAGGGTATGTCAGAGTTGCACTTACGTCGACCCGGCGCTTCACTTCGTCCAGGATTGTCGCGGAAAATTGGAGTCCTGATACATATTGCCCCATGGCTACAAGCATCTCGGATTTGTCTCGGCCAGCCTGAACGATGCTTGGACCAGTATTCAACCAGTATGTAAGAGCAAACAAGGCAGATTGGTAGACAGCATCAGTAGAAATGGTCGCGGAAACGAGTTCCCAGCTCCCGCGGGGAACTTCTTGGACCACTTCCGACGAGCTAAGCTGAAGGAGGAGCTTTGCTTGAGTACCAGCTGATTTCCGCCATGAATTGAAGTGGGAAAGACTGGAGCTTGGCTGCTCATCCCTACGCTTCAACACTCGCCAGGCTGCCCCATGCGGAATCAATATCAGACCCAAGTAGCTGCCGTCTGCCGCAATCGCTCCATCGTTCTGTACAAAAGGCATGCTGAGAACAGTTTTTCTTAACAGGCTTAGGATTAAAAAAACAGCGCCTACCACTGCGTGAAGGTCGAGGAAAACTGGGGACGGGTTCCCAGTAGAAACTTGCAAATTCCTCACCAGTAGCTCGTGCAGGAATCGAGCATACCCCGGAGAAGTCAGAGAAGTTGACACATCATTATGGAGATCCGGAAACTTGACAGACTTGTACAGTCCACGTTGACGAGGTTTAAACCATGGGAATGGTATTAGTTGGAGGCTGACGTGGGCAACATCAGGTCGTTGATCTTCACAGGTCTATCAAATGAAGGCCGTTAGCCACAACTTTGCCACATTTGCGCGAATGCAATGCATTACCTGGAGGTATCTGATTGTGTTCCAGTTGATGTCTGTGTACGAAAAGATAAGCGCGTTCTCGGGTAGAGACATCAAGATCGACTCGCCGAGCTCTCTTATCACATCCCTGTTTGCAATAGTTACGTACGGGCGATTATGGAGTTGGTAGAGAAGTATCGATACGCCGACACTGATATGCAGCACCCAGATCAATTTGCATTTGCGCATATTGAGCCACCTCGACACAGTCGAACTCTTCGACAAGCCAATTTTGGCTGGCTGAAATGAAGCCAGACCGAGGCCAATCCAAATAGCAATAATTGTGTTTGGCTGCATTGAGAAGCGATCCGACACCGCGCGCGCAAGAGAAAACTCGCTTAATGGGATGTTAGCGAGGGAATGAAATACAATCAAGTAGCAGCAAAACGCTGATATTTGGGCTAGAACGCAGAGTCGCAGTCTGGAGAGTTGAATCTACAGATGCGTTAGCCCCAAACATACCAGCATTTGCTAATACTACCTTACCTTTGACATGGTTTGAAGTTGATAAGGTCCCAACTGAATGAGAGCAAGAGTGACGAGAATTGCAGCGGTCCAGTGAAAATCCTTCACAACATCTTTGGAGTATGCTGTTATCCGTATGCCGAGACTCTAGCCAAGGTGAAAAATGGTCAGTAAAACGAAACGTTTGATCGCTCTAGGGGCAACGAAAACGCTACCTCCGAGTCCCCTTCCCGCGGTGATAATTTGAAAGTGCCATACTCTTGGCGCAGTGCATGACGAATAAAGCCTGCAGTTGGGATCAGAAGTGCATTCAATGTCATTTATTGTAAAACGAAGGAGGTGAGACTGCCACTGCTATGTGTAAGGTACCTGACAAGCTCGATGCATCTCCCCATGATCCCATCGTAGGTGTTTGCGCGGCCCAGACAGTATGTCCATACACTGATGCTCCGGCAATGAATCTGACTCATGAAGTTTTAGTTTACAGAGTAGTGGAGCTTTAGAGAAAGCTGACGTACGATACTGCAAACGAAAGAATCTCCAGCAGAGACCACGAGTGCGTCAGCAGCACCCAAAGAATGTATGGCGCTGCGAACAATACTGAAGCATCCTCGATTGTTAGCAATGCTGCCACTTCCTCATTTGTTTTTGTAAACAACTTTTATCAACACGTGGCTCACCGATCGTGTGTTGATTTGCAGCTCCGAGACCGACGACGATCGCTCCGAGTCGAGCGTTGCTGGCAGTCGGTCGTTGGAAATGCCGCACAACTAGCACATGCAAAAGTGCGCACAGCAAATTGTTGAGCGCAAAAACCTGCAGCATCGATAATCAGCTAAATACATCCTTGAGAGAGCTCCGCCATGCCATCTCTACCTCAACTCCCGCTGCGTATTCCCACGTCAGCCGCGACAGCGCGAACACTAGTCCCGCCACAATCGCCGCGATTGGCGAGCTCTTCACCGTCATCAAATCAACCGCATGCGTAATAGCGCCAGCTGCCAGCGCCGCGAGAGCTGCGTTCATCGCATTGGCCACGACCACGAACGGCAGCTGAGGAGTGATCTGCGACGTGATCCAGCGCGCGGACCGCAGCAGCAGCAGCAGCAGCGGATAGCCCGGCGGGTGTGCCACACCACCGACGCAGGCCTCGGCCAGCAGCTCGCCGCTGTCCCCGCCCGGCAGGCGGCTGATGCCAGGTGAGAGCGCGTACGCGAGCGCCGCCAGCGCCGAGGTGGCGATCCACGGCCGCGTCCGCCCAAGATCCATCTTTGACATCCAAGCGCGATCCACCGTAGAAAAACCTCGGGTCCGGCATGAAAAACCTCGCTTGCCTTTCCCCCCTGCGGTTTCGTTTCGCTCGCGCCTGGTTTCCCCCTTTGCGGCGCCCGCAGTCGGCAAAAAGATCTCCAACAGGTGCGGCTTCCTGGCTGTGTGTGTGGGCTCGTTGCGGTCGTTCCTAGCGGTCGAGCGCAGTGCTGGGCTCAGTATGAGACCTTGGAGCGGCCGCGGGCTGCGCTGGAGCCGCGAGGACGGCCGCTACCGGTCGCCAAGGGCGAGGGACTGACGCTGGATCTTTTCGCCCGCAGACGCTAAAGCCTCGTCGAAAATGCTCGCGGAACTGGTCGCAGAGGTGTGCCCGACGTCGGCGTCGTTCTTCGGCTTCATGGGCGTCGCCTCGGCCCTCGTCTTCGCCAGTGCGTCTTTATTGAGGTCAATAATGTGAAGCTCGCGAGTCGTGGGTTCT
>JAASGX010000163.1:0-38570 GCA_023334415.1 Phytopythium chamaehyphon | reverse complement strand
CGAGTTGGTGGCGAAAGTGGCGCTCATGTTGTTGTCGTTTCTGAAGTTGAAGTTGAAGTGGCCGCTGTGACGAGGCGAAGGCGGGCTGAGCTGGGCGTCCGAGCGGAGGTCGGAGGCGTTCGAAGGCGCTGGAAGGAGGCTGCGAGGCGTGAGCGCGCGCGGTCGGAAGGCGATGTGGGCAAGCGAGGCCGCATGTTCCTGCCTGGCGGGCCTTTCTCGGGCTTTTCCTTCTCTCCGTTTGAAAAAATGTGTGACGTGTGATGGAACCAGAAGCTCTAACCATCAGTCATGGCCTTTGACAGTGCAGTTCTCGAAGCGCTGGCGTCCACGCCGCCGTGCTACTTGCGGATGGACTCGGGCTCCTCCACGCGGAGCTTGACACGAACCTGAACAACGGCGCGCTGTAATTTACCGCTGCAAGGCTCTGGAGTACATTCTCCGGCTGATTGATCGGAAAGCATGAGCATGGACATCGATCGGCGGCACTCTCTCATTGGATCGCCTCTTGGCGAGGGTTTCCAAGCCATTTGGAGTGTATGAATGAGCATGCTGACCTTCGAGGAAGAGAAGTGCCATCGATATATGTTTCGAAACAGACTGCATTCTTTGTGCCCTTATGCATTTACAACCCTACTGCTACACTTCTCCTCTCGTCACGGCGACGGGAGCGGGTGCGTCTTGCGCCACTCCAGGACCTTCGGGTGGTTGGATACGAGGTTGACGATGCGCGTTAGGTTCTTGTACGGCTTGGCAATGTCAGCAGGGACCCCATCGAGACATCCGGTCTCAAGAAACATGATGAGCGAGGCAATCGACAAATCGGCGACGGTGAGATCTGGGCCAGTTGAATACGGCCCCACTCGCGAGTCGAGGCGGCTGTCCAGGAGCCCCAGCATCTTGGGGATCGTCTCATGCGCCAGTTTGCTGCGCATCTCGAGTTTTTTCTCGGGGTGCTCGATGTACGACTCGATCCACATCGGGTTGTTGTGTACTTCGTCGATGATTGAGAGCAGCTCGTCAACACGAAGCGCCTCAAGAGGGTTGTTTGTCGGGTACAGGCCGCACAGCGTCCCGGCGTAGAGGAGAATGGCGTGCGACTGCGCCACAGGTTTTCCCCCATCGATGCGGATCACCGGGAGCTTCTGGAACGGCAGCGACGACTTCATCGTCGCAAACTCTGTGCAGCTAACATGCTCGTCCTCGAACCAAACGTTGCCCACTGACAAGGCCAAGCGAATGGGCTCGGCACGCCCAGTCGAGAAGAAGTACGTCAGCTTGAGCTTGGGGATCGGCATCGACTCGGGATCGATCCTGGTTGGAACGTGGACACCGCCAGAGTCGCGTGGCACGGGCTCCGAGACCTTCTCGTCGTGCGGAAGCAGGTACCACTGCTTGATGCGAGGCTGGGCGAGCACCTTGGACACGACCTCGTTCACGCAGCGGAACTTCTCGAAAATCTCCGTGGTGTACTTTGCGATCGGCCCCGTGCGCAGCAGCGTGACCCACCCGTAGATGGCCAAGTCGTGGATGAAAATGTCGGTCTCCTTGCCTTGGAAAAACGCCTCGGACCTCATGTCATTGAGGCGAGCTTCGATCATCGAGAAGTAGCGCGGGATCTCGTGGTTCGCGAGCTCCTGGCGCAGTTCCGCTGGCGTCGAATCGTCGAGGCATGGCTCGATCTTCTCGGCGAGCTCTTCAAGTCCGTGAAGAATCTCGTCAATGCGCAGCGCCGCTAGGGGGTTGCTGACTGGGTAGAGACCTCCGAGCCGGCCAGCGAAGCGCAGGATTGCGTTCGACTCGGCGAGCAGCTCGCCATCGACCTCCAAGACGGGAAGGCGCTGGTACGGGAGCTTCTCCTTGAGCTCTTGGAACTCGTCGCGTGTCAATTGCTCGTCGACGAAAGGGATCTTCCCGACGAAGAGCGCAAGCCGTGCTGCCTCGGCGCGCCCGTCGTCAGCGAAATGCTTGTACTTGATCGTTGGTGCCTGGAGAGCCATTGTGTGTGAGGTTGGAATGCAAGTAGAGTTGAAGATGTGTGCTTGATGAGGTAGGTTTGAAAGTGAAGAAGCATGATGGTCTCGTCGTCGATCTCGTCGTGCTTGTTCTCGATTCTCGAGAGCTCGAATTCGTTGACTGTCCCAACTCCGTTCCGTTGAAAAGTCGAAAGCGCAAATTGAAGCTGACTGGTATGCGACTGCTTAGTGATGGGTGCCAGCGAAACGGAGTCGCCCATAGAGATCGGTCTAAGGCCGACATACGCAATTCGTTGTGTCTTCATGAAGACATTGATGCGGATCGCCTCGATGGAGCTCCTGGAGTCTCTGTAATCGCTGTCGACGCCTTGACGCCTCTATGTTCATCGCTTTGGCCAGTCTATTTGGTAAACTGGAGGATTGGCTCCATAGGTGGTCGAAGGAGGTGGCCGCCGAAGAGTTTTTGCTGACTGCCGTTGTATCGAGACGCCAAAGCTCATCAAGTCCAGCACGATCATCGGCGCCGAAGCAGGAAGCGTCGACAGACTTTGAAGACATATCTTCCGATAAACTTGGTTCACTCCCAATGTAGGCACAGTCACGATCCACTCGCGGCTTTGGGTCTGTATGCCTGTGAACAGTTGAAGTCGCGGAGATACTGGCCACAGTACGGCATCGGGGCGGTAGTATAAACCAGTGGTGGCCTGTGGGTAAGCGCAATGTCATGCGGATGATTTCCATCTTGGAGTTTCCAAGTTGGAAATCATATATGCGCGGCAGCGACGACCATATGATGCGGCGGGCAGGTGCTCGCGCCAAGAGCGCAGCAGACGGCGGGGCTGACTTTTTTCAGTTGCTATGCCTCTGAACCTGTCTGACGACTACAGGACCTATCACAGTTCAGCTTTCTCCACGAAGGAAGCACCACCACTGCCTTGCGGAGCTCTTGCCGAGGTTATCCACTTACTCTACACGCCGTGTCGAGTATTTTGAACATCATGGGGCATCGAAGAACGTTCGTGGTACTGGTTGTACTGCTGGTGCTCGGCCATGCAGTCACAGCACAACATGAGCGACGGCTACAAGCAGGTACAGATGTGGTTGAGACCCTGACCTCTTGACAGACAAGTGACCGTTTTTATCGTCGTTTGCTTGGCCGTTGAACAGGAAGCTTGATCGACGACAGCGGATCAGTGGAGTTCCCAAGCGATAGCGGTTCAGGCAGCGAGACCACGCCTGTGCCAACGACAAAGACACCGAAGCCTTCTACAACAGCTCCGCAAACCACAACTGCATCTCCGTCAACGACTACAGCTGCACCGTCATCGACCACAAAGACCCCATCGTCGACAACCGCAACCCCCACTACAACGACTGTGCAGCCTAATGTTGGAAGCTCAAGCTCCTCCTCCTCCTCAAGCGCCGATGGGAGCGGCACATCGTCAGGCTCAAGCTCTAGCAGTCCGGCTAGCAGTCAGTCCAGTGCGGGCAGTGCATCTTCAACTGGTGGTGGATCAAGCTCCTCCAGCAACTCTGGTCTCTCTTCAGGAATTATGATCGGTATCATTGCTGGAGGACTCGTTCTGGTGGTAGTTGTCTTCGGCTTTCTTGCAATCCGATGCTGCCGTCGCAAACGACAAGATCTTGAGAACGGAATTACGATCGACTCACCCGTTTCGCGCGGCCAGTCTCGTCATTACAAAGCCACAAGTCCGTCATCGTGGGGTGTGCCCTACCAAGAAATCACCGCGACAACTGGAACAAAGTCTACTGGTACGATGGGAAGCGTCTCCAACCGGGCAAGTCTTTGGGAGGAGCCCGAGCTTGTCGCCGCTAGAATTCCACTTGACAGCATCAAGGTCGGTGAGTTACTTGGGCAAGGCGGATTCGGTGAAGTGTGTCGTGGCGAGTACCGCAACCAACCTGTGGCCATCAAGAGACTTTTGCCGGCGACAAGGAAGAACATGCAGCACATCGAAAACTTCCTGGCGGAGATCAAACTCATGTCAGCGATGGAGCACCCGCACATCGTGCAGTTTGTTGGTGTGGCGTGGGATTCACTTTCCGACCTCATGTGTCTCACTGATTTCATGGCTGGCGGCGATCTCCGGACGATGCTAATTCGCTGCAATGAGAGTCAGCACCCTCTTGGCTACGATCCCACCAAAACCAACATCGCTCTCCACGTCGCCCACGGACTCACATACCTCCACTCGCTCAACCCGATTGTGCTGCACCGAGATCTCAAGTCCCGCAATGTTTTGCTCACCAACAAGCTGGAGGCCAAGCTAACCGACTTTGGTGTGTCCCGCGAGCGTTCAGACCGCACAATGACTGCAAACGTCGGCTCCTGTCTGTGGATGGCGCCGGAAGTCATGATGGGCAAGCGGTACGACGAGAAGGCCGACATATTCTCGCTGGGTATCGTTATGGCAGAGCTCGACACGCAGGAGCTGCCGTATTCGCACGTCCGAGAGCCTGAGACCGGCCACTCACTTCCAGACATGGTCGTGCTGCAGCTCGTGACGTCCGGCAGCCTTCGCGTGCAGCTGTCGGACCGACTGCAGCCCAACTTGCGCCACCTCATCACCGAGTGCGTAAATCTGGACCCGAGAGCCCGACCGACCGCCGCTCAAGTGCTCTACGAGCTGCAGATGATCGGCAAGTCGATGCATTGATTGGCCGAGTCGGTAGTAAAGAGAGCCCATTCATAACTTTCGTTTAGACGAATTGCCGTTTGCAGTGTCTTGTTGATTAGAACTGAGCCTCGACAGTGGAGCTTCTTCATCATCGCAAGGTACAACACCGTGCACGCTCGCATTGCTGAGACCAGCCAAGATGGCTACACCCCCATTTGCTGCGACCTTCTTGCAACCTGCCACAAATTCCAGGCGGTTTGAATGGCATAGCTCCAACATGCGCGGCGTGGTGGACGAGGCCGCGGCAGAGCGGCAGTTCGAGCCGCTGGGCGCGTGCCGAGACGTGGAGGCCTTCGAGAAGCTCAACCGCATTGGTGAGGGCACGTACGGCACCGTGTACCGCGCGCGCGACCGCTCGTCGGGGCATATCGTGGCGCTCAAGCGAGTGCTGCTGCACAACGAGGCGAGCGAGGGGGTATTTTGTGTGACGCATTGGAGTCCATGAAGAAAATTGCTGAAAAAAAGTTGGAAAATGCAGTTCCCCATCACGGCTGTGAGGGAGATCAAGCTGCTCAAGAGACTGCGGCACCCGAACTGCGTGCGGCTGCTGGACGTGGCGGTCGGCCGGAAGAGATCCAGGTGCGAACGGCAACAACGACAAGACTTTTCCCATTTCCAACTTTTTTTTCGTCACTGCAGCGTGTTTCTTGTGTTCGAGTACTGCGAGCATGACTTGGGGCTGCTCCTGCGGCACCACATGGGCTCACGGAACCCTTTCAAAGAGTCCGAGGTGGGATCTTCTCACAATGGTTCAGACTTGCTCGCTATCTGAATCTTACGTACACTGATTTTTTGTCGATGGCAGGCAAAAAGAGTGATGCTGTCAGTGCTTCACGCGCTCGACTACCTCCACAGCCAGAACCTTGTGCATCGCGATATCAAGCTCTCCAACATCCTGTACGATCGGTATGGCCGAGTCAAACTGGCCGACTTCGGCCTTGCACGCGAGCTGAGCGGTCTGGAAGTTGGCGGAAAGGGCGACGCACTGACGCCCAAAGTGGTCACGCTCTGGTATCGCGCACCTGAAATTTTGCTGGGCTCGGATGCATACACGAGTGCAGTGGATATGTGGGCTTGCGGATGCATTTTTGGCGAGCTGCTGCTGCAAGAGCCCCTCATGCCAGGGAAGACAGACCTCGACCAGCTCCAGCAGATTTTCAAGGTGTGAACGATCTCCAAATTACATCAACGTTGATAGAGAAACACTGATTGCCATTTGTTTTGGAAAGCTCCTGGGACGAGCGACGGACCAAATTTGGCCAGGGATGTCTTCACTTCCGAACGCCGACATGCTAATGTTTGACACGTCCAGATACACGTACAACAACCTACGCAAACTGCTTCCCAATCTATCCGATAAGGTACAAGTTGTCATTCGCCATATCACTTCAAGACAGTGGCTAACGAAATGTTTGCTGCTGTGTAGGGGATCGATCTTATGAACAGTCTGCTGACCTACGATCCATCGCTTCGTATCACGGTAAGACATGCTGTTTTGGATAAAGTAGACTCAAAAGCTGATGCGTAGCGCGGTGCGGCCAGGCTCGTGACGCAATTGCCCACCCGTACTTTCGAGAAAAGCCTTTCCCCCAGGAATCGTGCATGATGCCGACGTTCCCATCACTTCACCCAGATATGAAAAGTGAGCCCCAAGGCAACAACCGAAACAACCAACGTGATGACTCTCGGATCGGACAAGTCTTTGGTTTCAACGCATCAGTCAAAAAGAGACGAGTTTGATCAATAGGGTAACAAAGTCGTGTCTGTTCTATTCACTCTTGCCCTTACGCTTGAAGAAGCTCTTCGTACTCGTCTCGCAGGACTAGCGCCTCCTTCAGCATTGTCTCAACCTCCTCGGTCGAGAAATCCTTCTTCTGCTCCTTGACTCGCTCACTACATACGCACTTGCTCTTGGGCCGGCGGCACTTGCGGCATTTCGGGTCCGTCTGGAAACGGAATCAACCATGAATGGTATATTCCTAAATGTAAGAGGAAACCCGCTCACCTTCGAGTCGTCGTGCTTTTCGGTAACAGATTCCGGAGTTTCAACTTTTGGAGCTGTATCAGTGTCAACAACAATCTCCGCATCGTCTCGCAAATCATAGAAGAGCGCAAGGAGCTGACGAAGTTCATGGAGGTCTAACTTAGTCATAGTTTTCACACGAGAACTGTTGCAAAGTTGTTCGTTAGCTTTCGAGCACCCCCTTTGAGGCAAAAAGACTGTGATCGCACCTCCATTCTCCGTCGTTGATGTCTTCAGGCCGTTTGCTATGAGCCACCAGCATCAACATTGTTGCAATGCATTTCCACTAGACCATGCCATACACATATCCTGATTAGTTAGGGCTTCCATACAGCAGCAGCCACTGCGTTTTGCTTACCAGGTGGGTGTTCCGCGTGTCAATAGCTGTGTACAAGGAAAAAGTGCGTGTGATCGAGTCAATACGATAGTTCGACTGGCGGTCGTTGGCCAGCTGCAACTTTACGGCGATTTGCACCATCGGTCGCCTCATCATCAGTGACAGGGAATTCCAGCGCTCTGTGAACACTTGTCGTGCCTGTCTCTCTGTTGCTTCATCCACCTTCTCCTCGGCACCACGGACAACCCCTCGCTGCTCCAGCTTCTCCGGAAGGGGCCGCCCAGCAACGACAAGCGTTGTTTCGTATGTAATCCACTCGGAAAAGAGGCTCCAAAGGTTGCTGAAGAGAGGCAGTTCGTTCAACGAGATTTCTTCCTCCTCGTCAAAATCGGACAAGGCGAAGCTGCCTGTCGAGGACACGTCCGAGTCTGCGTCATCGCTCTCGTCACTATCACTAACGACAATTTCGGCCGAGTCTTTGTCGGATTGCTTCTGCAGCAGATGCTCGACTTTCTTTGCGAGCTTCTGCTTGTGCGACGGGAACATGAACCCCTCGATCAGCACGGCGTGCTTGGAGTCTGGGAAGTTGCGGTCGGGTGGCTGGATCTGCGTGTTCTCTTTGAGTGTTGCGCCCGTCGACTCGTCAAGCTCGACGGGGACTGCAATCTCGGTCATCGGGTTGGCCGACTGCTTGCGCTCCACGACTCCCAGGTCCGACGTCTTGGACCAGACCGTCTTGGCGCCGGGCGCCGGGTGTGCGTTGGTCCGCTTGGACCTCGAGTCGGCCTCCTCGACCACGCTGGGGCTGTCATAGTCCCTCGGATCCGGGTTGTCGGTGCCGAAGACCTCCTTGATGGACGGCACGAGCTGCGGCGGCTTGGCCGCCAGCTTGGACACGAACACTCGGGCTTTCTACAAAGCATAGAGCAGCGTTAGGCGACGCTAAGGGCTTGGTAAAATAAATGATGGCCGCCAACCTGCTGGCACTGGGGTGAGCAGAACTGGTTCTCCTGCTGGGCGTCGTAGATCTCCCTGCGGGCCAGCGACACGCGCTTCCTGCCGGCCTTGCTGCTCACACGCACGCAGAGCGCCGCATGAGACCATCACTTCCGCTTGCACAGGCCTCCGCTATCAACGCTGGCAGCCTCGCTTACCCGTCGAGGTGGTTGCCGCAGGCCGGAAACGCGCAGAGCCGCTGCACGGCGCGCTCCTCGAAGACGGTCTCGGCGTGGCGGCGCTGCAGCAGGCGCGCGCTCAGGTCCAGGAAGGGCACGGGCACGCGCGGCGCCAGCAGCAGCGCCATCAGCCGGAAGGCCTCGCGCACGCTCGAGCCCTCGGCCGCCATCAGAAAGTGGCAGCCTTTGGCCTTTCTCGCCTGGAAGCGCGTCCCTCGTTGGGGACGCTTCCCTCGCGAGAGTATCATAAAACGAGGGATTTGTTGCTGCCGGGTTTCCTCCAATCAGGAGGCGCGACCAGCTTCAACCTTCCCTTTTCGCCCAGTGGGCGTCGCGAATCTACTTCAATCGCGTCCCTTTCCGCCAATCAGGATGCTCGAAAGCATCATTCTGGCCAATGAGGGGCCGGCGGATCCAAACCATGGCGTGGGGCACGTTCCTCGGCACGTCAACACCTGCGGTGACGAGGGCGAGCCTGGAGCTGCTCCCCGTCCGCTCACTCGGCATCTCCCCCCGCTGTCTACGTAGCTGCCATGTTGACCGCCCGCCTGCGCCCGCGCGCCCTGCGCTCGCCCCTGGGCCGCTGCCTGTCGGCCGCCGGTGCGTTTCCCCCTTCTCTCGCTTTTTGACTCGCGCTCAGTATCGAAAGCGCCCGGAAGAGCCAAAGTGACCCCGATTGACCGGCGAACATGGCGACAGCCGAGTACGAGAACATCCGCACGGAGGTGCGCGGCAAGGTGGCGATCATCACTCTGCACCGGCCCAAGGCGCTCAACGCGCTCTGCAGCCCGCTGATCGACGAGCTCAACGGCGCGGCCCACGCGTTCGACGCCGACAAGAACATCGGCGCCATCGTCATCACGGGCAGCGACAAGGCCTTCGCGGGTGGGTTTTGCCTACATTCTACTTGAGCAGGAGTGGAGTTTGGATACGTGAGACTGACGAGGACGAACGGCAGCCGGCGCGGACATCAAGGAGATGGCCAGCAAGGGCTTCGTGGACGTCTACTCGACCAACATGTTCGCCAACTGGGGCGATATCACCAAGGTCACCAAGCCGGTGCGAGCGAGCGTCTGGGTTTACGTCACTCTACTTGGCTTAAAAGCTGACGCTCCCTCTGCTAAACAGGTCATCGCGGCCGTGAACGGGTACGCGCTGGGCGGTGGCTGCGAGCTGGCCATGCTCTGCGACTTCATCATCGCCGGCGACAAGGCCAAGTTCGGCCAGCCGGAGATCACGCTCGGCACGATCCCGGGCTGCGGCGGCACGCAGCGCCTGATCCGCGCCGTGGGCAAGTCCAAGGCCATGGAGATGATTCTCACGGGCAGCATGATCGATGCGCAGCAGGCTGAGCGCGACGGCCTGGTCGCGCGCGTCGTGCCGGCCGACCAGCTCCTCGACGAGGCCGTCAAGACCGCCGAGAAGATCGCCAACTTCTCGCAGCCGATCGTCAAGATGGCCAAGGAGGCCGTCAACGCGGCCTACGAGCAGTCGCTGCAGGAGGGCCTCAAGTACGAGAGCCGCCTCTTCTGGAGCTCGTTCGCCACCAAGGACAAGATGGAGGGCATGGCCGCCTTCGTCGAGAAGCGCAAGGCCAACTTCACCAACGAGTAGACCGGCCATCGTCGGGAAAGCGACTAACTGCGGTAGCTTTTATCTGTGGTGAGTGCGCGTGAAGCGATCGATCAACCAAGCAACAAACATGAAGCATTTGTGATCCATTCTCGAACGTGCTGAATGTACATTGAAAATCTAGCAGGGGAGGGATGCTTCCTAGGTACAGAACTTACCTGTCCACACCTCGATCTCGTCAAGAGCAACTCGGTGTAACCTTGGACCGTTTGCTTGTGGGGGCGTCTGCCTTTGAGGCGTGTGGAGTGCTATCCTCGGGAAAGCTCTGCACGCCGTCCTCGTCTTCGCCTTCCGGTCCGCGCTTCTTTTCGAGCTGGTTGCGCTTTTCGCACTGATCAGCGGCTTCTCGCACCCACTGAGGAATGCTAGAACGCGTAACATGGTCGACCTCCATGTCCATACCGTTCTGGCGATATTCCCACTGATCCACATAGGCAGCAAAGTCCCGGATCACGCCTGTGAGGTCAACTTCGTGAGCGCCACTACCGCCACTTGGGGATCGCGGCTTGGCGCTGTGGAAGGTGAGTGCTATGAAAAACCATGAAGTGTGCACCTCCTCCAGGTTGTCACCTTCCTTCTGCTCTACAAAGTCAAAGAAACGCGCAAACGGGTAGATGCGAATCTCGGGAAGTGCCTCCAGCCTAGCAAGGCAGCAAGCTGAGTAAGTTATCAGATAACACCTCACACGAATTGTTGATCCCACCGAAGAAAGAGGTGGCGAAGGCGAGACTCGACCCAACCAAACCACTTGCCAAAGTTTTCGGCACTGTGAGCTGTGATCTGGACTCGTAGGAAGTGCTTCGACCTACAACTCCAAAATCTCGGGCTTTGAGCTATTGTATGGCCAATTACGAGGATAAGAGATGGACGAACCTCTCGAAGAATGACGGACTCATGAAAAGCTTAGTCCATGGGGCCTTCTACAATCAGCCAAATATCAGAAATCCATTCCTCATCCAAACTTTACATATGAGTAACAAACCTTGGCCTCGATTTCGAGTAATCGCGTAAAGCCCTTGATGAATTCAGCCTTGAGGATACGCATCGTGGACGGCATCACGTTGTACGACGAATTCATCGCGGGGTAAGCCGGTGTGATAATTGGCATCACATGCGTACGGTCGCGGGGGTTGATTTTAGGGTTCCAAACCTGCCATAGAAAAGCAGCTTGTCAGTTCAGTCACACATATTATCACTGAGATCAGCAGCTAGCCCCGTATCGCTGGCAGATATAACGCTTTCCAATCGATGCATCGACTAGCTACTGACATCTTGGAAACAATAAATCACAAGCATAAGCAATCACCGGAAAGGGTAAGTTCAGCGGGTTCGCAGCAACATCCAACAGTATCGGATTCGGCCACGCCCACATTTGGTAGACGCGAAAGAAGCGCATAAGCTGTGACGACGGGAGCTGGTTCGGGTAAAATTGGCAAATGCGCGCAACTAGAATCGCCCAGTTCACTCCACCCAGAAAGCCAAGCATGTTCGAGTAGATGCCTCGAATCTGAAGAACAGCGTTAGCATTTGTGAATGTCATGTGTTGTGAGTAAAAGAAATAACTGTACCTTTGCCCAATGTTTCACAGCAACCAGTGTGATGCGGAAGGTTTCATAGTGCGGCACCAACTGCATGATTCGCTCCGTCACGCGAACGCCATTACAGCTTCGGACCTGTAAGATCGCGATGTCAACCGTATTGTTAGTGTGAGAAACAAGACACTTGAGCAAGTTTGCGCACCGATTGCTCGTCCAGTTCGCGCAAGATGTTGTCGTCCAATATGTCGAGCGCGCTAGGAACGCTGTCCATATTGAGAGCCGCAAACAGTAGGTCAACTTGAATCCCGTCGATCTTCATCTTGATGACCGGGACAAAGCTGAGAGTCGGGAGAGCATCAATGACTGTCAGTGCCACGACACCCACGTTGGACACCACAGTTCACATACGCATCACTAATCACGCGCACATCCACGACGTTGGGCGTCGCCTCTAGCAAAATGGGCGCCTTCTGGAAGAAACTGGCGCGCGTGCAGTGTCGTGGTACGATACAAAGGCTGCTCATCGCATCACACTAGCTGGATGAGTCTCGACCATCAGTTTGAAACATCTCCTAGATATTCTCCGCACGCGTCAATATCTGCGTCCGGACTGTGAGCTCCGAGCCTGTAGGACCCGAACGTCCGCAGCTGCACGCTCCTGCTGGCCGCCTCCTCCTCGCCCATGCTCGCGAGCCCCTCGTGCACCGCATACTCCTGCAAGATGGCGCCCAGCTTGGTCATCACGACCTCTCTCCTCGCGGCCTCGCGCTCCGTCTCATGCAGCCCAAAGCGTCTAAATAAACAAATGACTCAGCATTAGGCCATCAGCACTCCACTAGCAAGCAGCTCGCAATTTTTTACTCGAGAGAGGCCACCAACTCGTCGTTCAGGCGCTTGTCGTCGTCCGTGGGGCCCGCTAGAGACAGCGGCTGTGTCATTCCGGCCGCTTCCAACGCGCAGGCGCGACTAGCGAGGATTCAATCACGTCATACAGTGAGTTTTGCGGCCCCAGTGTCCCCGCTAGAGCGAGCGGCGGTCGCTCGAGCGCCATCATCGCCTTGGTACCTTGGTAGCTCTTCGCGAGGTGATGAGAGCTCCAAGCGGCTTTTATTACCGACTTTCAGCCAATGAAAACGCACAAAATGGGATTATTCGCGCTGCGATTGGGCGTTAATCGGCCGATTCCGCGCCAGCCAAAATGAGGCGCCGCATTATCAGAGATGCGCGCGGCGCTGGGCTCCGGCGGGCTCGCGCTCGCGCAGACGGCTGTCGTGCACTTCGGCGCGGGCGCGGCTACGCTCGTGGCCAACCCTGACGACGAGTTCGACTACGAATACGTGCTGGACTGGTGCGTGGCTGTGGTTACGAGTCATGGCTTATGGCTCAGTCGGAATGACGCAATGACACATGGGCTCACTCGACCTCTGGCAATGCAGCAAGCCGACGGCTCAAGGCTCGGCACTGGCGCTCGCTCTGTCCACTCGGTCCGTGCAATTGCGCGCGCCCGAGACGCTGGCGCTGCAGCACGAGGTGAGAATTCCTAGCTGCCTGGAGCTGGTGAGGAACGCGAGAGCTCACTTTGACGCGCTTGTGATGCAGTTCCACGCGCACAACAGCACCATCCACGAGCTGTGGGCATCGCCGACCACGCCGTGGCACCTCGCGACCTGCTCCAGCGACGAGACGGTCAAGTTCTGGGACGTGCGCTCGCCGCTGCCGGCGCTGGTCGTGCCGATCGGCAGCGAGGCTTGGAGCCTGGATGTCGGCTGCGGCGAGACGCTGCTGGCCGTGGGAACCGACGAGATCGCGCACTTCTTCGATGTCCGCGCGGGCGGTAAGAAGCTGGGCGAGTACGGCGAGTGCCACATCGACGCCATCACCAAGGTCCGCTTCCACCCGACGCAGCCGGCGTTCGTTGTCACGGCGTCCGAGGACGGTGTCGTGTGCTTCTCGGACTGCCGCATCCCGGACGAGGACGACGCGCTCGAGTCCATCATCAACGTCGAGAGCGCTGTCACCACCATCGGCTTCTTTGGTCCACAGCGGGAAAACATCTTCTGCCTGACGGGCACCGAGACTTTGGATCTGTGGAACCTGCAGACCGCCGAGCGCATCCACCACTACGACCGCATCCGCGACGACTGCAACGAGAACGGCATCCCCACAGACTATTTAATCGACTGCACGTTCGACGACGCGTCGGGCGAGCTTTTCCTGCTCGCTGGAAACCATGGAGGCGACATAAACGTTGTCGGTATTGGAGGCGCTGCGAATGGACAACTCCAGCACGCGGCGACACTCAAGGGCGGACACAAGGCCTGCGTGCGATGCGTCTACTACGATGCCGGACGA
The DNA here is from genome assembly GCA_023334415.1 of Phytopythium chamaehyphon. NCBI lineage: Eukaryota > Oomycota > Peronosporomycetes > Pythiales > Pythiaceae > Phytopythium > Phytopythium chamaehyphon. The sequence continues at coordinate 24,841 of JAASGX010000163.1, read as the reverse complement.
AAAACGCTCTACTCGGGTGGTGAAGATACGCGGCTGTGCAAATGGTCTCAGCCGTCTGCAACAAATGCTGCACCTGCCGCTGCTGCCTCTGTGTGGGGTCCTAAAGCTGGCGGACTCGACCCTGCGGGACTGAAGAAAGCTCGGAAGTCGTCTCGGCCATACTAATCCAACAAGATCAATTGGAACTTGAAAACGCGGTGAATCCTTGTCCTGTCCCCTCTGGATCTCGGATCTTCGTCGCAACCACGGTAGATCCCGCACCACAAATATAGACCACCTTGATTTCTCAAGCTCCAGTATTCGTTTTGATACAGCTTCATCTTGAAGAAACTAGCCGTGCTGGCACTAAAGATGTTGCCTGGGCAGTTTCTTGTCGTGCTATTTCTACCTGCGAGCCTTGTTGGTTTCCCCGCCGTCTCGCCGTCGATCGGTTTTGGTGCAGGGAGGACTTGCCTGCGCGTTGGCATTTTCGACTTGCGTCTCGCCCACAGCAAGCAGGTGAGCTTAGGTTTGACCTTGTGCTACCATCGAGCTCAAAGTCTGATCTTCTACTTCGCTAACGGATTAAAAAAACAGACCTTACAAGCTAATCTACCGATACCTCGCAACCATGACGGGAATCATCAAGAAGGTCACCGAGTTCTACAAGAAGGACGAGTGCACGAAGTACTACAAGCTTGGCAAGACGCTGGGAACGTAAGTCGGCTGCTTTTGTATTGCACTGACCGATATACCAAATCATTGACGCCTTCTGGAAACTGAATGCAGTGGAAGTTTCGCGACTGTGAAGAGTGCCGTCAGCAAGGCCGACAACTCGCACTGGGCCGTCAAGTGCATTGATAAGGCGAGTCTGTCCGCTGAAGATGAGGAGGCTCTCCGCGTTGAGGTCGAAGTGCTGCAGCTCGTGGACCACGCAAACATTGTAAAGCTCAAGGAGGTTTTCGACTGCCAGAAGACCTTCTACATGGTCATGGAGGAGATGAGTGGTGGCGAGCTCTTCGACCGCATCGTTGAGAAGGAAAAGTACTCTGAGAAGGAGGCGAGTTTGGTCGTGGAGAAGCTTGCTCGCGCGCTGCTCTATTGCCACGCGAAGGGAATCGCTCACCGCGATCTCAAGCCTGAAAACCTGCTTTACCAGAGCACCGACCCCGATGCCGAGATCAAGATTGCTGACTTTGGTCTCGCCAAGCTTGTCAAGGGGGACTCGCTCATGCAGACGGCGTGTGGTACTCCGGGATATGTCGCCCCTGAGATTCTCGAAGGTCGTCCGTACGGTGCCGAAGTTGACATGTGGAGCCTGGGTGTCATCACCTACATCCTGTGAGTTTGCTTTTTGTAGTTGTGGTATTGTGTTCGATCTGACTTTGCTATTGCATTTAGGCTCTGTGGCTTCCCACCCTTTTATGATGAGAACAACGCGGCGCTATTCGCGTCCATTAAGTCTGGTGTCTTTGACTTTCCGAGCCCGTACTGGGACTGCGTCTCCGCGTCCGCCAAGGACCTCATTTCGCGTCTACTGGTCGTGGACCCGAAGAAGCGCTTCACGGCTCAGCAGGTGCTGGATCACCAGTGGGTGTCGGTACGCTTTTCATCTCAATTCGCAACTTTGGCATACAAGCAAAGTCGTTCCACTCTAACATTGCACTGTTCACCACCAGGAAATTCACAACGTCAGCGACGAGGAGCTGCCGCACTTCACGGCCGAGATGAAGCGCTACAACGCTCGTCGCCGCTTCCGTGCTGGTATTATGGCGGCAAAGACAATCAGCTCGCTGTCGGTCAGCTCCGTCAAGAAGCGTACGAGCTCCACGGATGTTGGGCATGCCGCTACAGCTCTGCGTGCTGCGTCAATCGCGGCGCCTTCGGCAGTTGCAGAGGAGAAAGGCCAGTAGGAGAAGGAGTTGGGCATTGCACCGGTCGAGTGCGCGTATATTTTTTTAATCTTGAGACCTGAACGAGAGGCGTGCAATCGATCATTCCTTGGCTTGCACTTCCTTTCCGACATGAAATCGCACTGACATTAGCGGTGGATGCGGTGAGCATTCAGCAGTTCAAGGTTGATCGTTGAACGCAACCTCCCCGGGCTGTTTGTGGCGTCACGACCATAGTACTCGTCTACGAAAGTGCCAACAGATTCCGAGCACTACGAAACAAAATTCGTTGGTGAGCTTGACGTGCCAAATGTCTACGCCTTCAGAATGAAGTCGACTGCGTTCGACACGACGCGAGTAACCTCGTCGACTTGGGCCTGAACGATGTCGGCCGAGTCGCGGAACGCGATAGCGTCGGCGATGCCCGGGAACGACGTACCAGCGTAGCCCTCGAAGAAGCCGGGGCCGAACACGACGTGCTTGTACCACGGGCGGTGCGGCAGGCCAGCGTCCGAGAGGAAGAAACGCTCCAGCTGCACAAGCTTGCCGTTCCAGAACGCAGTTCGCTCCGAGTCGGTTGAGTTGGCAGCAATAAAGGCCGAAATGCTGGACTGCATGGCGAACGCAGCGTCGTTAAAGCGGTCGACAGCGCTGTGAAGATCGTCAAAGTTGACCGAGGAGTTGACGCCCTGCTCTGAAAGCAGCGTTGCCACCTGCTGCTCGAGACCCACGAGCTGCTCACGCATGACCAGCGCGTACGTCGAGTAATCTAGCGCCAGAACCTTGTCATCCGCAAGCCGAAGTGCCACAAGGGACCACCAGCGAGCGAGAGCCTCGTGCGTTGAGTAGGTCGGGTCGCCCACCGTCTCAGAGTACATCAGACTGTCCATCGAGCTGTGGTAAGTTCCGTACACGGCGTACGAGTTCATGAAGACCAGGTTGGCGGACACGATGCCGAGGTGCTGGTAGAAGGCCGTGAAGTCCGAGCCCGAGCCCAGCAGCGTGACGAGATTGTCAGGCGCCAGTGCTCCCATGGCAGCGACTGTCGCCGCCGGGAGAGCGTCTTGCTGCTTGACCCACTGCTCGTAGAGCGAGGTCTCTGTCTCGTCACCGTTGAAGATGTTGGCTGGCACGCGCTTGGCCGTCTCCACCAAGAGCGAGGCGATGGCAGGGCTGCCTCCAGCCATCACCAGGTTGCCCAAGAACGCGTCCACGTTGATGTAAGCGATCGCGTGCTCCTTGAGCTCTTCCGCGTGGTCTTCGGCCCACTCAGTGCTTCCGAGCAGACCAAACTCTTCTCCGTCCCACGACGCGAACTTGATCGTCCGGCGAGGCTGCCAGCCTCGCTGAGCCATCTCGCCGAACACGCGAGCGATCTCGAGCATGACCGACGATCCCGAGTTTGGGTCGATGGCTCCGCAGGTCCACGCGTCTCGGTGGTTGCCGATCACCACGACCTTGTCGGGCTCTTCACGTCCGGGGATGGTGCCGACCACGTTCCAGATGGGGCCCACGAAGTTGGCGATGTCCAGGTCCAGGTTAACAACGACGGCGTCTTCTCCAATCGTGACGCCGGCGTGGTAGCCGTCCTCGAACGTGAGCCCTCCCTGCCAGGCCTCGGGAGCCCGAGGGCCCTTGAGCGCCGCAAGAATGTGCTTGGCCTGACCGTAGCTCAATGCCATGGCTGGGATGTGAGGAATCGACTTGGCGTCCTCGTACGGAATGCGGTCGGCCTCGACCGTGGCAGCCCAGCCGGGCGTGAGCGGATCGCCGCCAGCGAGCGAGAGATATTGCACGGAGCCTCGCTGGAACGAGTCCTCGGGCCGCCAGAAGCCCTCCGGGTAGACCGGGCCGCGCACGAAGCCGTCGTCCTTGGGGTCCGAGTAGATGACAACGCCCGCCATGCCGCGGGCCTCGGCGTCCATGACCTTGAGCCCTCGGAAGTTGCCGCCGTAGCGAACCAGGGCGAGCTTGCCCTCGAGGCTCACGTTCTGCGCCTCCAGCCAGTCGAAGTCGGCCGGCCGGCCGAAGTTGGCGTACACGACCGCCGCCGTCACGTTACCCGCCCCGGCGTACGTGAGGAAGGAGCCCGGCCAGAGCTTGGCGTCCGTGGTGCACGCGTCGTCCGGGATCGAGCCCTCGGTCAGGTTGAGCTCTCGAGCCGCGGACGAAGGCGAGACGATCGCTAGACGCTGGGACCGAGGCGACGACAGCAGCGGGTAGTACTCGCTGACCTCGGCCGAGACGCCGAACGACTCGAGCTGCCGGGCCGTGTACAGCGCCGTCTCGTGGTCCTCGGGCGTGCCGCAGACGTGCGGAGTGGCCGTGTACGCGTGCAGGAACTCGCGGATGCGCGAGCGGTCGATGGCGGCCAGCACCTCCGCCTCCACGGCGCTCTCGGGCCTGGCTGGCGAGCTCAGCTCCGACTTGATGCTAGCAGAAGGCGAGGACGAGTGCGAGGACAAGGTGGCGTAGGCGGCCACGGCGCCAACGACGGCGACGGCGGCGAGGGCTCTGCGAGCGATGCGGAGTCGCCGGGCGCGAGTCTCGGGCCTGGAGCCCTCGGGCTGCCCGTTGAACGTGCCGTAGGCCATGGCTGCTGGCCGCTAGAAGGAGAGAAGGCGAGTGAGGGCTCATGCTCGCCAGCAGCAGGAACTGCAGCACTCATCAACTTCGGATGTGTCTCCTGTTGCCTTGGCATGGGCTCATATGAGTGTACTCGCACACACAGACATGGTGCGTGGCAACGTGCAAAGGCAGGGCCGAGGTGGGCCAGCTGGGCCAGATGATCACCAACCACACCTTTGACTCATGCCGGGGTGCATTCGAGTGCATCCAGCGGTTGACTTTGCGCACTCATCTTGCTGCAGCTCGAGGAGTTTTTTTGCGTGTCTTGCAGACGACCGAAGACACGACAGGTGAATCTCCAACACATTGGTTCATGGGATCATTGGCAAGGTGGTGATCGACAGAGGTCTCGAAGGCCTGAGGCAGGCCAGCGGCTCTCTTGCGACGCGGGACTCGCCATTCTCAGAAACCTGCGCTGCGCCCGACAAGAAAACGCGATGTTGCTCCGCTATTGATAGCGACGGTGGTCATTTGCACTAGAGAACTCGCTGGCAGCTTGCGGCCTGTCGAAATCCTACGTTGGCACTTGGAAACGGGCGGCAGCAAGGGCACGCCACGATGGCGCAAACGTCCGGCGAGGGCGTCGTTGGGTCGATCGCCATCGAGCTCGACCGAAAGAGCTATGGGCCAGGAGATACCGTGTCGGGATCGGTCTTGCTGACAGCGCTGGAACCCATTCGGGCAAAAGAGCGTACGATGAAAGCGCGATGAATGCATGTGTGGGCGATCCAAAAGGTTGGCTGACACCATGGAATTGCTGTTGGTAGCGCTGGCCGTTGTCATCACGGGCAAAGAGCTGGTGCAGTGGGATGAGGCAGACTCGCTATCAGCAAACCAAGACCATAGTTTCCTCAATCATAAGGTTTGCTTCATCTCCACACAATTCTCCATTGGAGTGAACTCTTGCTGATCTGCTCGATCAATACTTTCAGATCATTTTGACACCGAATGTGACGAGCTACAGCCCAGGAGAGTCGGCGTTTCTATTCAAATTCGAGCTCCCGCCAGCATCAGGTGTGCCCCCGAGTTTTCTCGTCACTGACTTTTACTCGGGAAAAATTGAGAGATTGCACGCGGAGATCAAATACGCTGCAACCGTGTGGCTCACGGCTGCAGACCGGGCTTCGGTGGCATATCTAACTGCAACGGAGGCTTTCAAGGTTGTGGTTTCTCCGCAGCAGCTAAACCCACCCGTCCGTGCATTTGAAGTTTCTGCTTCAGAGCGAATCCGCTTTCTCTGCTGTTTTCATCGTGGAGGACTTCACGTCACCTCTTCAACAACGAAGGATGTGTTTATGTCTGGCGAGACAATCAGCTTGCAGTGTCGTGTTGACAATCGCGTATCAAAGACGCCAATCAAGCGCATAACGATTGAGCTTGTGCAGGATATAGGACTCAGCAACCCAACCAAGCCGACTCCACAACATATCACTCGAAGTATCACAAAGCTTGAGTTTAGCGGACCTTCGCCTGGACAAACTTGGGAGCAAGTGGTATCCATCCCAACAATCGAGAACGGGACTTCGTTTTCGTCTGAGCAGCCTCAGCAAAACCAAATGCGGCCGCTAGACCCGTGCGTCGCAGCCAAGTTCTTTTCGTGCTCTTACCGACTCCTAGTTCGCTGCAAGCCTGTGGCAAGTCGGAGCATTCGCACAGAGCTACCACTGCGAATTGTGCACTCATCCATGCCAGTGTCGCCAAATGGAGTCGTCCTGGACGTTGGAAGGACAAGCGGAGCCAAGTGAGAAGCTGCTGTAACTCTGAAGCGAACCAAGGAGGAAGAGACCAGATCAAATGCGTCTGACAGGATTGCACGACACGACCCGACTGTCCGTAGCAAGTCAAGTTTTGAGGGTACACAGGCGGGCCTCGGGTGGCTGCAATAGCTGAAGCCAAGCCGACAGACGGCATACGACGCGACTCGATAGTTATCCAGACCAACAAAAACACGAATCGAGTCCTTTTGAGTTGTTACATCACCTGCATCCATTAGTTTTCAGATGACAAGAGGCAGCAGCTAGCTTACAGCGCGCTGCGCACAATGTCCTTAAACTCGGGCTTGAGCGAGGCTCCCCCCACGAGGAAGCCGTCCACATCCGCGAGCGCCAGCAGCTCGACGCAGTTCTTGGCGTTGACCGATCCGCCGTAAATGATGCGGATGTTCTGGGCAACGGACGCTGAGACCGTGCGAGAGATCCACTCGCGGAGCTTCTGGTGGGCCTGCTGCGCCTGCGCGGGCGTCGCGACGACACCCGTGCCGATGGCCCAGACCGGCTCGTAGGCGATCACGACGCGGTCCCACTCACGCAGGTCCTTGATGAGCGCGACGAGCGCCGCGGTCTGGCGCTCGAGTACCTGTTGCGTCTGGTTGGCGCGGCGCTGCTCGAGCGTCTCGCCGATGCAGAAGATGACCTTGAGCCCGAGGTCGAGCGCGCGCTTGGTCTTCTTGGCCGCCACCTCGTCCGACTCGCCGTAGTACGCGCGGCGCTCCGAGTGGCCCACGAGCGTCCACTCGATGCCGAAGTCTGCCATCACTGCGTTAGCGATCTCTGACAACCAGTTGTGGAGCTGCCTGCGGCTCACCGACGAGCTGCTCGGCCGCAATCTCGCCCGTGAAGGCGCCCGGGCCCGTGAGGCTCACGTTCTGCGCGCAGACGGCGATGTTGCGCTGCAGCAGCGGCTGCACGAGCCCCAGGTGCAGCGTTGGTGGCGCCACCACGACCTCAACCCTGCCGGCGTCCACGTGCGTGGCGTTGAGCACGTCCACGAGGTCGCGCGCCGACTGCCTGGAGCCGTTCTGTCGGGCGTCAGGGGAGCAAAGCGTCAGCACTCGCAGCCCATTGCCAGCAGCCCACCAACCGACCGACGCACGCATTTCCAGTTGCCGCCGATGAGGAACTTGCGCGCCATCGCGGAGATTGACAAGTGAGACCTTGGAGGTGGCACTGACGTGGCACGAAACGGTTTTACGCATCAAGTTGAAGCTGTTGGGCGAACGACTACGACGGCGGCGCGTCACCTGGCCATTTTTGTATTTACTTTCACATATGTAGCCATTTGAGCTTCAACATGAACGTGAATGCGCGCCATGCGAGATACTAGCAGAGCGGGATCTGCGTGTCCTGGGCCGCCTTCTTCTTGCGGATTCGGTTTGTCGCCTCGTCGTGGTACACGCCCTCGAGCTGGTAGCCCTTGACGTTGACCTCGGCGCCGTTGATGGAGTCGGAGAGGTCTACGATTGGGATGAGTGGCCGACGGCGGAAGCGCCCGCGGTAAATGTAGTAGTTTTGCTCGAGGTACACGAACGGCCGGATGAAGACGGCGCGCCCGAAGCGGTATGACATGACTGCTTGGGACCGTACAAGAGCCTTGGCCCGTAGCGGGTCGTTCATGAACACTTCGACCGAGTTGCGTTGGTAGGTGCGCCAAAAGGAAGATATATCTTTGCGGAGTGTGCCCTGATACGCTCGGAGTGATACGTTGAAGATCAATCGTGAGACTACAACAAGCAGCGAGAAGAAGATTGCCCAGCCGATGATCTTGATGAGGGGATCGTAAATTACGTGCGACCCAGCGCCTTCGTTTGATCTGTCGCCGTAGCTGTACTTGCTGTAGGAGTTGTAGAAGCTAAGCAAACCAGGAACCGTGGGAAACATCTCACGCTGCCGATCTGTCGCTCCCCACTTGAACAAGCAAACGTTGAGTAGGTCTTCAAAACTGTGAGACACCGATATTAGCGTTGCTACCATGATTTCAAAGCTCGAAATGTGGGTGAACTCGGTAATGAGCGCTGCGAACCGTTCGTTTACGAGCACGAACGTCCATCGCCACGATCTATCAATGATGACCAGCACAATCGACCACACGCGAAAGTTACTGAGGTACGCACTTGTGAGCTGGTACAGACTGGTGGACCAAGCAAAGACTGTCGAGTTTGGAATGATGTACACCCACGAGAAGAACGCGTCGATAATCATGAGGACACCCATTACTTGCTTGCGGAACGAGACGCTGCTCAGGTCAGTGTACAGTAGAACGCGCGACAAGGTTTCATCTTTTGCTTTCGTTGTAGTCGTATCCTTTGATTCTCCCTCAAATGTTGGAGTTTCTCGAGCAGAGCCGAGACTACTTGCGTCGCTACTATTGAGTGTCGATGCAGATGCGTACACGCGCTCTCTTCTCCCAGCAGCAATTAGAGGGCGAACAACCACCATTGCTACAACCCAAGAATCGACGCTGTTGATTACAATCATCATGACTTCGATCATTAGCATAAAGAAGTAAAGCACTCCATCAACGCCCAAGTCTGTCGCGATCCAATGATGAACTTTCGGGATCTCAGAGTAATTGTCTATTGAGTATATCGAGACCATCCGAAGGCGAGCGCGAATGTAAATGTTGCTGACGTATAGGAAATCGAGCGTATGCCAGTTCCAGCCCACCCATTCAGAAAGAACGCGAAAATACTTTGCCGAAACCTCATTAATGTGAAACTCGTGGAGATTGTTGCCATTTGGATCACTCCAGATGCAACCATACTCGCTTGGAATGATATTGTGCTCTTCAATTCCGCGCTCGGGAAGCGGCATGATTTCGTAGCACAGTGTATCTTCCCAAAGATCGAGCCGTGTGCCGAATTGATCGAAGACAGCTCTCGTTGACACGTTTAGAATAGAGACGTCGTCTTCGTCAACGACCTCCTGTAAAGATGCGCGGTATGAAGACTCTGGAAGATTGTAAACGGTTGTGTAAACGGATGAAGTGTATGGCGTTTGCGGTAGCGGTTCGTGAATTGCGTCAGCCAACAGGCCTGCACCCCACATTAATGCGTCGATGCGCATACTACCAACAAACACCAGGGTTTCTTCGCGCTTCGAGTCTCCTAAATAGCAGCCTGTGCCTGCTGCGCTCAAATGTGCAACCTTCCCCTCGAGTTTGTACAGCACTAGCGAGTCACACATTGATGCTAGCGCATTCCACTGGTTGTGACTTGTCGTTCGTGTGCCATTGTTTTCTTTGAGCACTTGGGTCAAGTCGATGTCGGTTAGGACTTCGTGGATATCCGACGAAAACGACCACGAAGGATTGGGCCCGCACATGGTGATCTTGTAATACAGATCCTTGACGTCCATGAAGTTGAGGAACACGGTAAGCGATATCATCGAGATAATGCTGAGCTGCTTGGTGCGGGTCTTGTCAAGCGTGAGCCCCATCGTTCGTCCAACTACTTCGCCAGTTCGCAACTACGACGTGGTTTCTCAAAGTGTCTGAAATTGAATATGCAACGGATTGGCACTTCTGGTAGCCACAACGACCACCCGATGGGTGACGACGCACCAAGCGACGCACTCGAAACGGATTGTTGAAATCGAAGTCGCTTTGCTTCGTCGTGTCATGCTACGTGGTGTGGTAGTGCTGAAGGGGGATTTCGTGAAAAGCTCGCAGATATGCTCGCGAAGAATGTAGACAGAGAAAGTTGCTGAGGGTCTTGGCACTCCACAATTTGCAGCCATGGAGGAAAGCAGAGCGGCCAAGGCAATCGAAGCGTATCTCGCAAGTCTCATTTGTGTCAGTGGTACTTCTATGGACTCTCTTGAGAAGCAAGTTGTGGATCTACGAGCTCGAACAACGCGCGAACTACTCTCTCGAATACAATATGCTGCTCTAGCAGTGGCTGACGCCGCACCCAACGATGACCAAGCCCTCATCAGCCTCGCTAGGTTGTTGAATACCAGCACACCTGGCAAAGTAGAGCTTGCACGCTCGCTGTTCGAGGGGCCAGCTCTGAAACGCCGAAAACTGGGAGATTCGTCCCACCAAGAGGATACTCTGGCATTGGAAGGGCACAACAACTCTGACGTTATTTCGCGAAAATCCGAAGCTGCGAAAGTGATACATCGGGTCGTGTTGAATTATTGGCGTTCGTACAAGCTTTACTGCAGTCTCTGGGAGAGTGACGACGAGGTCTTCCTCCCGAAGTTTATGCACAAGCGCTATTACCCGCCGAAGCACCGCCAGTTGTGGATGGGGATGGCAGTGTGGAAGGTTCAACATACGTGTAATCGCCGAAAGGAGATTGCAGAGTTGGCAACCAATACTTGGCAACACAAGAAGCTATCCCTGAGCGAGCGCTTCAACAAGGCTATTGATCTTCTGACCCTGCAGGAGATTTGGGATATTGGATGGTAGAAGAGCCGCCTGACCGGCTCCTTGCTCTTTACTTCGAAGTAGTTTTTACTTGCTGGGGAGCGTTCCAGTTTGATTTTCATGAATTCCGCGGTACACATTTCAAAACATTCCCTTCTTTGATATCACAATTACCCACAATGGCGGCGCTCACATCTTGCTTGCACTAGTCCTATCAGAGCCAATCCAGTGTCTCCAGGTTGTTGTCCAAGCACACCGAGCATGCTTCTTCTTCTAGACAGTTATTGTGGAATGCATGCCCACAAGGTAATAACACAACGTCCAGGTTGGAGTTCCCTACATATTTCACTGTCAGCACTTATGTCATCGGCAAAGTAATGGTAACGCAAATAGACTTGGCTAACCTTCCGCAATGATGAACACTGGCAACTCGCACATGGCACAAACCGAGTCGTGCAAGGGCACCTCACCACCCCATCCACTGTTCCGGTACTCAAAAGACCGACTTGGTAGATTTTCCACAGTTTCGACGTAGCTGGGTTGTAGGTTTTTGACTTGCGGGGGTTCTCCGTTCCTCTCCGCTTCAGCGTCATATTGCACGAACGCAGATGCCCATGCCGTCAGTTGCTTGTCGCTTAGAGACGGTTGTAGATCGCCAAGCTCAATCATGAGTGCAGCGGACAGTTGAGGCGGAAGCAACGCCCCGCGAGCCGTTGTTGCCTCTTTGTACGACGCCCACGCGTTTGTGTCAGCAACCTCAAGCATCTGGTTCACTTTGTGCTTTTGACGCTCGCTAAGAACGTGGCTCTCGACGATCGTATGATAAAGGGAAAGTGGAGCCGACGCAAACAGCAACGGATAACGCGAGAGCAGACGCATGCCAGCCTCGAGCTCGCTTGAATTGAGCAGTGCAGAAATGACTGCGGAAGTCACAGGTGCAGAGTTGGTTTTGTCGATAGAAATACTACCGTGGACCTGCTCCAATATCTTCGTCTTTACATCCGCAGATCGAAGAGGTAGCGCGGAGGCCATCGTAAACAAGGGTTCGAAGCGCTCGTAGTCTTGCTTTTGCAGAATAATCGCAACCGCCTCGTGTAGCTCTTTAAGCCCGCGCTCGAAATATTCTTCTTTTCTCAATGACAGCATCATTAGTTCGAGCATCCCAGACAGCACTTCGTGATGCACAAGAAGCTCCCAACACCACTCGTGGTCGTACTTGAATCTCTCTGGTTGTGCAACCAGCGACGCGACCCATGTAGCTAAGCCCCCACGATCATCAAGCTCAAATAAATTACCGGTAACTTTGAGGCCCGCAAAGCACAAGCCAAGGCACCGTTGCACAAGTTGCATATCACGACCAGCAATCTCAGTATGAACTTCCAGGAGTCGAACGATGTAACGGAAATATCGAGCTGTTTGTGCTGCGACGTCACTAGCTAACAGCTCGGAGTTTGATTCCACGCTCATATCACCCCACGTAATTTTCTGGCCGAACAATGAGTGCTCCACATTTTCAGGTAGCAGAATAGGGTACTTGTCAATGCAAATCTCGATGGTTTCTTGTGGACATTTCTTCATCAGCAGGTCTAGAAGATGGAGCAACAGGCAGAACGAGTCGCGCTCGTTCAGTGTCGTGAGGGCTCGATTAAAGTCGCTCTCAGCAATCCATGCCTTGATATCATCGCATATCTCGGACATGTCGGCGCTCGCTACCATATGGTCCAATACAAGTGTCAGTGCATCCGAGAAGCCAGCTAAGTTGCATGCTTCCGCTGCAAGATCGGGAGTCAAGTAGACGCCATATTTGTTGACGAACGCTTCTGCTTCGTGTGCAGTCCACAATCTCAAGTTTGCAGAGTCTTGATCGTTCGATGCTACACCGCTGGGATAGTCTAGGTTAGAACTGTCGAGCCCAACTGTGATACCCATTTGTTGTTCATAGATTCGATCACGCGGCGTCTCATCCACGCCAAGCGGTCGAACACGCAGCCTCGGGCCTGCCGCTGAAATCGCGAAATATGTCGAAACGAGAGTACGCACCAAATTCCAGTCGTTCCTCGTCAAAGGCAGGCCATCCCCGTCAATGAGCGCTTCACCTCGAGCGAACCCACTCGTGTCTCCAGTTTTCGGACTGTTATCACCTTGAACAGGTTCATCAATGTCGACGGGGTCCGGGAGTTGTGCAGTTGGATCAAAACAGCTCAGCCAAGCTTCAATCACGCTTTGTGTGCGAACCAAGTCTCCTTGCAGCAAAAACACATTTGCTAAGCACGCGCAGACGCGCGTAATACCAGAGGCTGGCCACAGACGCTTTGACAATTGCTTTGTCTTCTCGGCAGTCTCGGATGCTGCAAGAAGCTCGGACATCAGCTCTGAAACCTCACGTGACATCACCGATTCTAGTTCTGGCGAGCTGCTTATCCATCCGCCCACAATGCACCGACGCTTGATCTCACAACTCGGCGTCGCACCCAAATGCTTTTGTAAAGCACGAAGAGCCCCTCGGCCTGCATCGGGAGACAGCGATGGTCGTTGCTGAAGGCGTTGCTTCTTTGATATACTAGCCTCATCGAGCATCGTCAATGGGTCAGTGTGAACTGATATGTTGGCGGGTCTGGGTGCGGGAACTGCACGGGCAATGCCATTTCCTGTGCTTGATAGTTGTTCTCGAACAGGATCGATCGGATGCTTTGTAGCTCGAATGGACCGGTTGGACGATTCCTTCACTGGGGGAAGATCCAACTGCTCGCTGATCGGGAGATTGGACACATACTTGAGATTGCTGTCCCAAATGTCCATGGAAATAGCTTCGAGGAGCACCTCCGAGTCGAGTTTGTCTTCTTCCGAGTCGGCAGTAGACATCGCGATTCGAAGAACAGAGTACTCTCCGGGTCCACGTGACAGCAACTGTCCATGCGTGTAAGCCTTTTGGTACAACCGCGGGTCTGGGTCCAACACAAGGTCATCATCAACATCCGATAAGCCGCCAAAGAGCCCAGATGCTGATAGCTGGAATGGCTGAGTGATGACGGAAGGATCCATAAGATTGGAAAAGACTCCTGCGCTGGGAATCAGAGTCGAGAACGCCTTTGCTGCAACTGATGAGCTTCCTCGAATAGCCGGGAGAATGTTGTTCATGGTCCCGTCTTCTGCTCGCAAACGGTCAAACTCCTTCACTTCGGTCATTATGTCGTCCATGTAGTGCTGGCGTAAATCAATTGGAAGAACAGGTTCCGCACGCGCTAGTTCTGGGATATCAATCAGGCGCGCCTCAATTGTTGATCCGTCGGGAGCACTGATGCTTTTTGTAAACGATTCTTCTGAAGTAGCGAGCACGTCGAAATACTCGATGGGTTTGTGTAAGGTGTTGCCAGTACCAAGCGTAACGACCTGCCGTTCTTGACGAGAGGGTGAGTTCCCAGCGATTGGCGCCGTCGCACTGGCAAAAAGATCTGGTGTGCTAGGCTCAGCGCTGACAGTGACGGTCTGCGGACGCTGTTTTAAGATTACTTGCATCTGCCGGCTATTGCCCAGGTCCATACCAGGGAGATCATTAGCTGCTAAGTCTTGATACTCTTTCTCCAAAACCTGAGCGCTTGCTAATAGTGCCTTCAACGCCCCAGTAAGATCACTGGTGTTGTCTGTAACCTTGACACTCTCGAGGTACGTCTGCCACTCATTTTGAAGAGCTCGAAGGACAGCCGCATCATTCAGTGTGAAGTTGACTGCCAGCTAGATCAGAGGACAAAAATGAGTCGGTTATGCTGAGAGATCAGGAGTTGCAACGCTAGCAATGTACCTCAATTTTCTTCCTAGTATCATCTCCACCATAAATGTCAATCCACTCTTGAGGTGAGCAGGATCGGACCATCGAAACCTTCGGCGGCTCACCGTGCAGCACCACAAACGTCGAGTCGTTGATAACCTGAGGCATATCAAGTTAGGTTCCTCTGTATTCGACTAAAAATATTGAATTGCCACGCGCATACCTTGAGATCGGTGATAACACCGAGATCCATATGCCACTCCACAATCTCGACGGCGTTTGGGTCCAAGAAAAATACGACGCTTGAGCCGACGTTCCAACTGACAAGCAAAACATTAGCCTCCTTGACATCTTTTGGGGCGTATGCAGGCTCCTGGATGAATTGGAATTGACGAAGCTTGTTGACACTCAAATCTCGATTTTGAATCGCTTTGATGAAGTAAACACAATATGGGTCATCATCATATCAAATACTTCGAAGCAGTAGTATACAAAACCCATTTACCTTCGTTTGAGACACATCCAGTTGGCTGCAGGAAATTTGTAGGACTTTTACCTAACGCAAACTTCAGCGTTGACGACACAGTTCCCGTCTGTGGGTCTGCCACCCACACGCGACGTCCTGGTCGAGAGGAGAACACTTTGGTCTCACGCTTCTTGGCAGGATCAATAGAGTCAGCATTTAGACTTGTGAAAAAGCACGCGCCAAAACTGCCTTGACGAGCTTTTGTGCCAATCTGTGTATTGCCAAGGTAAAAGTCAGCATTATATAGCCAATGTTCTCGCAAAGCAAAGCCTGCCATACCTGAACGGCACTACCATCTCCAGATGTCAAGTTGAGAAGTAGCACGCGCAACTGTGATGAAACGAGCAGGATGTATGCTCGTCCATACTTGGCCAGATCCAACTTCGAGTCCAAAACAAATCGTATACAATAAGTCCGAAGTTGAATAAAAAAAAAAAAACTTGCGCACCTGGACGATGCCAGTTTCCTCCTTGAGCAGCAACTCTGTGTCGACACTACCAAAAATCGCCGACACGCCAGCTCTCAGCACCGTTTGACTCACAGACCCACCGTTGCAAGCGGAAAAGAGTCGCTGTCCGCGTTTATCCCACAAAAAGCACGTTATCGGAAAGCCCTGCTCGTGCCAAGCAGCGGGGCATTAGGTTTCAACGAATACAAGCAGCACGAACCCTGCCCTGAAGCCGGCAAACCCACCGAGTGGAAGTCGTGCGAGAACTCGACCTTCTCGCCGATCTTGTTGTAGTCCGACAGTTGAATGCTGTACACGACGCCGCGCATGGTTCCGACGACGAGTCGCTTCTGCTGCGGGCAGATGGAGAGGCAGGTGACGGCCACTCGGTCGTTGCTGGGCGGCGTGATCATCTTGACGAGGTGGTACTTGGTCGGGAAGACTCTGGCGTCCGCGTCAGAGCGGCTCATGGCCGACGTCGCGTACAGGTACACGCTCCCGTTGCTGGCGCTGCTCTCACAGTCTCGTGAGTCTCGATTATCAATTATCAAATCCAGCAGCAGCTCCGTGGGTCGCACCCGCAGGCCAGGAAGTTGTCGGACGCGTGCACGCAGGAGAAGCGGATCTTGCGGTTCTGCGTGACGAGCCCCAGGTCCTTGAAGTGCAGCAGCGGCCTGCTGCGCGCCTTGTTGGGCTCCTGCATGGCTCCCGCGGCCGATTCGGCGCCCCAGACGCTCGGAAGGCCGCCGTTCCGCTCCCCACGCCCAGCTGATTCGCGAGAGAGCGCTGTATCAAGACTGTCGACGCGCCTGACGCTCCCAGGCGCTCGCAGACGCAGGCGCTGAGCGCAGATTGGCGGCTTCCAGCCGGCCTTTCTCGATCTTCCGACCGTGTCAGGTTTTCGATATTCCCGAGCGATTTGATTGGCTGTAAAATGTGAGAAAAGTGAGAGGTTTTTGGCCAATAGGTGCCACGGCGCACTGAACTTCCACCGAAAAGTGGCCGGCACACTCTGACTGCAAGGCGAAAGGGCGAAGCGCGCGCCAGGCGGGAGACGACCGCGATCTGCTGCATACTCGAGCGTCCAGACGCGTCCAAGCGCTCACAGCAGGAAAGCGGAGCCCCTGGCGACTCGGAAGAGCTCTCGTTTGGCTCGAGGGGCGCGCTGGAAGCCGAGAAACCCGGGGATTTCGAGCGGACTGATCTGGAGAAGGGAGAAACGGAGTCATGTACATGCGCTCGGATTTCGCGGCGCTGCGGGTCCGCAAGGACGTGAACGAGGTGCGCGGCGGTCTCTGGGGGCTGATAGAGGGCTTATAGAGGGCTATGAGACTGACTGGGACCTGGTATTGGCTCGGATCGCAGCTCGCGAAGGCCAAGTTCACCTGCTCGCCGGTCACGACGCGCGTCGACTTCCCCGACGGCACCGACAACATGCTGCGCCTCATCTTCAACATTTCGATCGCCGACGTGGCGGGTCCCTACGCGAACGGAGATTTTACGTTCTTCGTGGAGATCCCCAAGACGTACCCCTTCCACGGTAGGTCTCAGCGACTAAAAGTTGCAGTTGCTAGGCTGTTCCGGAGGATCTAACGAGCGACGATGGTGTGTTGGGGACTATAATAACAGCTCCGAGTGTGACATGTCTGACAAGGTGAGATCTTGGAGGCTTGGCTCTGGTTGGTACAGCAACTCACGAGCTCGTGTTCGACAGAGTCTGGCACCCAAATATCGACTTGGCGACCGGCAAAGTAATGATGCCAATTCTTGGGACGGACTGGCGACCTGTTCTCAGTATCAACACGGTTCTGTTGGGGCTGCAGGTATGTGTATATTGATGCTTTCTTGTGGTTATGGTTCCTGACGACGCTGTTGCCGTGTTCCCAGCTCATCTTTCTCGAACCAGGCATGGACTATGTGTTGAACCCTCTAGCTGCCAAGCAGCTAGATGAGAACCCAGCGTATTTCAAGAAAGAAGTTCAAGACCTCCTGTGTGGTGGGAGATTTTACAATATCGACTTCCCCGAGCACCCTCGACAACTAGAGAAGCGCCGACAAGGGTGGGGTCTTCGGATCAAGCGGACGCGCAGTCCTGACACCGGGAGCGACGATGCCGACATGGACATGGTTGGAGACTCAGAAATTGATGGTGGGGCCGAGACACCTCCGGCTGTGGAGCTCGGTGGTATTGCCCCTGCTTGGAAGCGAAAACGCGTGCAGTAGTCAGCACCGTCCACAGATCCTGTAGCCGTCAAACCAAGAAATAATCATGCCAGGAAGCAATGGGGATCCCCGCAGCCTTTATCGCTCAATATATTTACTAGCCAGCTCTCAATCTCCGCGTTGAGTTTTTCGCTATAGGCCTCTTGTTATGAAGTGTGATGCTCACTTCAACGGCAATCGTCTTCGAGTCATTGGTCTTGTCGCGGGTCAAATTGCCCATCTATGGATGAGGACGCGTACGCGATTTCTGACCTACGCTATGCACACCGTGTGCAGCACACGGGCTATGCGGATTTTCACCGCGGGGGTGGCAATGTACCTCAGCGACCGAAGTCGCAACGATCTCTCCTTGTCGATAAAGTCGACCCCCTCCTCTTGACAAATTCAAAGTGGCCCAGGACCCCAAGCACGGCCACTCAGTGAAAATGAGGCGCGAGATCACCCAGCACATCGTGTTCAATAGTTGCGCCCCGTGCGAAGTTAGATCGGTCGAACCGCTCGAGACGAACTCGTACGTGCGCGGCGGCACGCGTGGGGCGGCCAGATCCAGTACTTGCACAGTTGTAAAGTGCATCTGACAGCAAAGTGCCTTGCATCTATGAGAGTGTCATTGATGAGTCAAGCGTCGGCTTTGAACGGGCCCAGCACAAGATCAAAGGAAAGTAGTGCTTACACATGTATTTCCTAGTCAAGATGCAGAGTATTGGAACAAAATCTTGCTGATGATCATTTTGTGATCTTCGATACCAGGCTCCTCTAACCTCATCAATGTCAACTCTAGCGCCCCGAAGGAATGAATTCAACTTGACGTAGGAATGCTATAAGTGCGTCCTTTTCTGGATCCAGATAGTTCTTGTTGTGGCCGCATTGGAGCGGAAGCAGCGTGCCGACGCGCTCATCCAACGACTGAATGAGCAGCGGGGTCTCATCTCCGCCACTTTCTATTGCGGAGATGCCTGAACCACCCACAATCGCTCGCCGTTTTCCGCCGACTGCTGCGCGCATTCTTGTCATCAGTGCTGGTGCGTTAGTTTGGCGAGTGCTAGACTCTTCTTGTTGCTTCTTTTCTCGCTCTTCTTGCTGCTGGCGTCGACATTGTTCTACCTTTGCATCTCGCTCTTGCCAACGGCGCTGCAGTGTGTCCATCAGATACTCGACCATGCACACAAGCAACCCAATGTCGAGATCAAACTTAATAGACGGGTGCTCCTCAACAAGTTGCCGCAGAGTTGCATGAACATCGTGGATAACAATGGGAACAATCCAGATACCCCGGCGGTCGAACGGTTCAAGTGATAGCTGACGACGCTTTTCTGGAGACAGGCACCCACCCCAACGTAGTAGCGATGCCGTAAAAGCGCGTATTCGGTCATGCCCTCCGCTTTCGGCTGCCTGAAGCATGCATTGCCCACAATATCCGTCCATCCGCGCAAGTTGCATCCAGACCACGGCGAGAAGCTCTTCGGGGAAGATTTGCGTCATCGAAGCATGGGTAGAATCATTTAGAGACGAATTGCCGGTTGCTCCTTCGCTTGCTAGCATGTGATCATCCTCGCTGTCCCCAATGCTATGATCTGGAGTCACGGACGCAATCGACGACGAAGATGGAGAGCGCCGAACTGGGATTGCCACGTGAACATCGCTTGTGTCGGCGCTAGACCCAGCTTCACTGCTAGCGGTGCCAGACGTACTTGATTCCGTGTGTTCGTCTCGCCGCGATGTGTACTGCATTGCCCTCCTTCCAATAGAAAGCAAAGCGTGGCTAAACCGAGCGACTGCTGCCTCTGTCAGTGGTTGACCGAGCTGAGGCCGTGTTGCAGCCTCACTTACACGGCGAATGGCGCGGGCCCCATTTCGTGATACACCAGGAATTAAGCGGCAGATTGGAGACGATGCTAGCCATAAAGGAAAGATCGCCGAAGTAGTTGATACTGGCATACCACCAATATCTGATCCTTTTTGCTGGTGTTGCTGCGGCAGGTCGAAAGTCTTGTCCCCTAGTTCAAGATGAAGAGCAACACCCGACTTAAGCGACGCGCCATCTACAATGATTTCGTCGCCTGAATCGGAGCAGAGCAGCTTGGCACAAGATGCAGAAAGGTAGTTGCCGCAATTGTCGGTCTCCCACTGCATCAATACTTTGACCACAGTCCCAGCCCAGCCTGCAATCATGCGCTGAGCGAGAGCAGGCACATTTGAAAATGTGCGATCCGCAATCATGACATTAACTTCCTTCGACTCGCTTGCCACATAGGTCGCCACGAGGCCCTAAATAAGTCATGAGTCGTTAACGAATGCATCAATGGCGACAAAAGCGCGCGCATGCATCACGTACTCCAATTGACTCGCCATGAATGGCGATCTTGGCCATGGCTCGCTGCGTCTTCAAAAAGTCAACGATAGCGACACCATCCCGGTTGTGAAGCAATGGAGACGGGGTGCCAGCATTCCGGCCGTATCCACGGTAGTTGTACACGAGGACATGGCATCCGAGAGATGTGTAGAACGGGATCCAGTCCATTTGGAGATGGTGGAACTCGTACAGTCCACCATTGGGGTTGCAAATGATCACAACTCTGCGGTCGCCGTCAACCGGTTCATGCGACACCGTTGAAGGTGGAATGAGCATCGAGTCCACGCGAAATCCATCTGCGCTCGGAATCCAGATCTGTTCACCGTTAAACCGTACCATCATATCTGCACGCATAAGGTCAAGTGTCGTAATGATGTCTGGCTCTTGTTGGCGTCGGCGGCACAACAGCTCCTTGACTAGCCACGGCACTCCTCTTCGAGACTTTTAGTTTGCCAGCAATTCATGATAAGTGTCTAATCAGCTGCAAGAAAATTGAAAAAAGGCACTTACCACCGTTTGGGGCCGTCCAATTAGCGGTATCACGCTCTGCAATCGCTGAAGCTTTGCCAAGAACCGCGGCAACAACGGTTGCACATCCTCCCCTGATTTCTTTGATGATTGTGACACTTTCGTCGTAGCTGAAGCAGGAGCAGAGGTCGCCCCGAAAAGTCGAAGGCGTTTGACTTCGAAATCGCCGGCATTCGCAGAAGTCAGGAGTTCATCGAACGGAGCAACCATTTCTTGCCGGTAGATTGCGGTCAGCTCGTGCACGAGCGAGAGTAGTAGCTGGCTGTTGACGCCAAATTTTGGAGTGTCACCGCTCGTCTTGTCATCAGAAAGATAGCTGCTCTGCTTCTCAACAGCCTCGAGCGCTTTCATAAGCGGCTGCAGCAGAGTGTCCACTGCAAACTCAAAGTTCTGGTGCGCCTGCAGGAAGCGCATGCGCTGGTTCGGAAGCGTCAGAGCGCGCACGAGCTCATTGCCCGCGTCGATGAGCATGGCGACTCGGCGTTTGGTGAGCCTCGCGAAGTTGCCTTCTCCTTCCCGGATAACGAGCTTCAGCTGTCCAGGAAACGCGAGCAGCGACGCGACCCGACGGAGAGCAGCAATAACGAGCGTCGCGAGCAGCAGGAACAATCCGGGCAGCGTGAGCAGCGCCACCAGCGTCCGCACGAGCCACCTGCCGCTCTTCGTTAGAAATAATCGCAGCAGTTGGAAGGGTTTGGACGCACCAGACGGCGATAAAGACAGCGTTGGCCGCCAGGTAGACCGCCAGCGTCAGCAGCGGGTTCTTCGCATGTAAAATTCGGACGTCAGCCTTTAGAGCAGTCCACTACAGCCAACTACAGCCAGCGCACCGCGACGACGAGTCCCCAGGGGAACCAGAGCTGGCTCGCGAGCGATCCGCCGGCCTCCTGTCGACAGTTAAAAGCTGATGTGAGTGGGGAAAAGCGCCGTAACTTTTGCTCCAGAGCGAATTAAAGCGCCGCACCGGCGCGTCCATGGGCGCGGGCGCGTGCGGGAGACCGCAGGGACACGCGGCGGGCTCCTCGGCGGCCTCGGCGCGCTCCGGAGACACGGCGGCCGTCGGCATCCGCGGCCGGAAGCAGCAGCTACAGGAATGAAGCCGTAGGGTGTTTCTACGCGTCTATCTTTGGATTTTCGGAGTGTCCTAAATCGAAATGCCGAAATTCCGGCTAAAACCACTTCAACTTGACTTGGGTCCACATGATGGTTGGCATGTCGCCTTCAGGGTATCCGTCAGCCCTGGAAGGTCTGCTTCTCGAAGAGCTGCAGCGTGAGCGTGGCGAGGAAGGCCGGGAAGGACCGACAGGTCGTGAGATACCCGAGCGTGCTGTGGTTTAGCTGGGCGGCAAAATCCGAGTCCAGCAGCTCCAGCGCGCCGCTCGAGTCCATCTTGACGTTCAGGTCGTCGCGCTCGTGCTCGGCGTACACGGACCGCAGCCGCAGCATGTCGATGCCGTTGCTCTTCTTCAGGTCCACCTTGTACCCGGTGAGCAGGTACACGGCCTCGCGGTAGTGCTGGATCTGCTCGCTGAAGACCTCCTTCAGGCGCTTGTTAAGCAGCTTCAAGCCCTCGACGGTCTCGTACGACGTCGTGGTCGTGAACATCTGCTTGCTAGCGACGGATGACGGCGTGCTCTTAACCTGACACTCAAAAGGTTCTGTTAGGAATCATAGCAAGTTGGAGTGGCGATAGAACCACGCACCGACGGAGTCTTCATGCCGCTGGATCGCTCCAACTCGGCGCGTAGCATTGCGTTTTCCTGCCGCAAAGCCGCCAGCTCATCCGGCTTCTGTCGGCTCGCTAGCATCTCACTCGTTGGGTTCACTGCAAGATGGACGACTTTGGTCGTCACAGGGTTGAACTCGCCGCGACCGATGCGGTGATCATACACTGCGAGCTGCTTCTCTGCTCGCTCGAGGTGCTTCGCGAGCGTGGCGTTGTGCCGCTTGCATTCTTGCAGTTCTTTCTCGATCCGCTCGAACCGCTCCTGCGCTTCTGCGCTGCTAGTTGGCGAGCTAGGTCCCTGATGCAGCAGCCAGCTGTCAGCTTAGCGTTCAATGGAGTTTGTAGCTAAGTAACGTACTGCCTCCCCATTCGCGCCTCTGCTTACCGCCTCCAACTGGTCCCGAAGCAGCTGCGTCTGCTCCACACAGCAATATCAGCACCAGCAGCAAGGCGAGCCGAGAGCCACGCGCGTCCCCACCTCGAGCTCCGCCTGCCGCCGAGCGGCTCGCAGCAGCGCCTGGGCCTCGATCGCCTGGCGCTTCCAGTCGTCCAGCGCCTCCCGCGTGACCCGCAGCTGCGCCTCCAGCTGCGCCGCCTGCGTCTCCAGCCGCAGCTTCTCGCTCGCCAGCGCGTCGGTCGCGGCGCCGATCTCGTCCAGCGCCTGCTGCTCGGTCCTGAGCGCGAGCTCCAGCCGGCTCCGCAGCTCCTGGAGCTCCTGCTCGCGCCCGCCTCGCTCCAAATGGAGCGCTCCGAGGTCCGTCTCGACCTCGTCCCGCTGCACTTGCACCAGCTCAGCCCTCAGCACTCCATGTCAGCTCAAAAGCCGGCCAGAAGCGCCGCTCGCACCGAGGATTGCGGTCGCTGGCGCTTCTTCCGGCGCAAATTACCGTCCTCGAGCGCCTGTCGAGCCGCGTTTTGGCGTCAGTTCGCGGCTCTCGAGGCTCAAAATTGGTCCAAGAGAAGCGCAGAAGCTGCTGGTTGCTGTGAAGCTGCTCTCACCTGCCGGCTGGAGCTGTGGACGCCGCCAGCGGCCGAGCGCGCGGTCGCCTCGTCCTCCATGCGCTCGTCCATCGCGTTTTTGACCGTCAGTCACTGAAAGCGCTTGACTTGGAGTGAGTATTGGCGCAAGGGCAACACCTTGAAGCCATTCAAAAGGTACTCCGACTTGTCATTAGCTGTTGATTCCACAGCCACTTGGTAAGAAGTTGCGGTGCAAGTCTGCTAGACCCGCAACGAAAAGCTGAGCTTTGCATTGCCCACTTGACATGCGTGACTTATGAGTCCCTGAGCTAGAAACTCCCAAGTCGAGATTGTTCGGGCATGGAAAATGATGCAGAGAATCACTATTAGTCTCCGATATCGAGTGAGCAATGCTGAAGTCCTGCCTCACTAGAGCTCCAGCTACGAAGCAAAGTTAGTTGTCTACAGGTTGGCGATGGCGAGGACGTCGGCCGGGATCTGGTAGCCCTGCAGTTGCACGGCCGTGGTGCGAGCCCGCAGGGGGTTGGCCTTGGTCACTTGGCTCAGGTACAGCAGCGCCACGGCCGCGTGGGCCTCGACGCAGCGCACCAGAATGACGCGACTGAGCACCACGACGCGCGCCAGCACGCTGTTGAGCATGAGCGCGAGTGGCATGAAGTACGTCATCTCGAACTGCTCCTCGAGGCCCTTGTAGGCCTTCTGGGCCGCGTGGATGACCTACAATCGCAAGAAATCTCCTTGTCAGTTAAAATCCCAGCAAAAAGCAGCAACAATGACTCCACAAGCAGCAGACCTCTGCCATAGCGGTCGCCACCATCGTCAGCCGCCTCAACACGGCGTCCGCCTCCATCGTGGCGTCCGCCAGCGTCTTCCAAGCCACGTGGCGCGCCCCTGAGCTGGGCTGCAGCTGCTCGAGCAACTTAGCAGCATCGCTAGCTACGGCCTCGACGTCTTTGAGCTTGAGGTCCCGGAAGCAGCGCTTGACCTGCGAGCAGCGTTGGCATCATGAGCCCTGGCCACCGGTTTCGCGTACACTTAAACGAGCAACCGCCCACGCACGTGCTGCAGGTGGCGGAAGAAGAAGGCGCGCCGGTGCTGGCTCTGGTTCTTGTACAACGCGCGCTGCAGCAGCGGCAGCTCCTCACGCAGCAGCGCCACGGCCTCCGCCACCGACCGCGCGTCGCCCGCCGCCTGCGCGTTCAGCCGCACCTCCATCACTGCGGCCGCCATAGCAAATTGCAAACTGTTGTATATGTTGGTAACTTAAAAACAGTATATCGGCACTTTATCAAGTATTTCTAGGTCCAACGTGGATACTTTCAACTCCTGCGGTATCTCTGGGCTATTCAATACATTGGACGTCTTGGTGGCCTATGAGCCAGTACGCATAACCAGAGCTTCCCAAACATGCCACGGTATCAACAGAGCGGGATCTGAGTGTCGCTACGGGCGAATTTTCTTGACATCTTTTTGCTGTCGGAGTCTCGATTGAGACCCTCAAGCTGATACGCCTTGAAGTTCACCTCAGCTCCCTGAACCATGTCTGGCCGCGTGATCAGTGCCACTAACGGACGACGCTTGAAACGACCTTGATGAATGTAGTAGTTCTGCTCGAGATACACGAACGGACGAATGAACACCATG
>JAASGX010000162.1:0-38583 GCA_023334415.1 Phytopythium chamaehyphon | reverse complement strand
TCTCAGCTTCTCTAGAGGCAACTGCAAGCCACCGTTGGAAAAGCGACAATTCTGGAAGAATTGGGACCCTGCGTGAGCGCCGCGACGCCGCCAACTAGGCGAGTATCCAGCTCGGCATACTGCGCCGATGTTAATGGGAAGTCATCTTACCTAGACACAGCGCTGGTAGAAGCTGCTTGGAGTGGTCACTTGGATGTGGTTCGGTATTTGGTTGGCAAACTAGACTTGCCGCGGTAGAGGGTTTTTTCGTCCAACAGATCCCCAAGATATGTCGTGGATAGAAACCTCTCCCAATGCAGACAAATAGGACGCAGTCGACTGAAGATCAGGTCTGGTACCATACCATCTTGTCATCAAAAATGAAATCCCTTTGCCATTGTTTAGCAAGAAGAGGAAATGTCAAACAAATCGTAAAACTCTCAGCAATCGTCTCGCACGTGGAACAGCAAAAGCCTAGTCAAATCCAACCACAGAGCTTAGCTACTAATGGCTTCCCAGTAGAGCTGGAAAAGCTCTGCCAGGTTGAGGATCAATCGCGGCTCGTTATCGACACCCGCTCCGAAAAACACGTTTTCGCGAGGAATTTCAAGCGGCTTGTTGTTGGCAGGTCCATGAAGATCTCTCAGTGGCTGGTTAGGCGCCCGGAGAGTTACATCGATCGTCTCGAGCATGGTGGCATCCATGCTTGTCGCTGTGTGCGCTGCTGTGCCGAAGCTGACGATATCGCCGATCATGACACGGTTTGTGGAGTCATTGATATCAGCAATGTTGATGGGACGAAGCCGGTAGAGAATGGCGACTGCCGTGGCCTTGGTGGAGTCCGCCACGTCCAATCCCAGGAACATGATGAGTAGCACACCCCTGACTCCATTCCTCCCATTGATGTATTCGCGGCATCGACGCTGAGCTTCCCGCAAAGTGCGGAAATGGTGCGCCACAACCTCGACAATTAGAAGACGCTCACGAAGCCTCCCTGCTCTGAATGAGATGCCAGAGTCTGGGGTTCTTTCGAAGGTTTGCCTGCCGGCCCGCCACTTCATCGTACTGGCGTCCGCCACCAACAAGTGGCCTCGAGTAGCTAATTCTTCGACGTAGTTTGAAAGAAGTTGACCAATTCGTATCACGACCTGGCTGTGCTCAGGTGATTCCTTGTCAAAGATCACCACATCGACGAACGCATCGTCTGGAGAATATAATATGTCCAAACGAAGGCCGGAGATGTCGACACTCATGGTTTCCAATATTCCAGCAGGAATCCTCTCGGCCAAAACGACACGGACGTCGAGCTCTCCAACTTGCACTCGGCGGTCGAACTCTTCTCGCGCCTTCTCCACCTGTTTGTCGTCGAACGATCCCATCGTCGGGCTGTAGGAAGTCGCTCCCGTCGCTATGCGAAGCTCGGGCGTGGTCATGGGGCGCTACGAGGCCAGTCGAGCAAGGTGCTGAATGGACTTTGTCGGCCTCGCTCTTCGAAACTTCGGTTCCCCGACGCTTGGAATGTGGCGGCGAACTCGGGTCGCAGAGAATGTTCTTTGGGAGGAGTGTAGGATACGCCCCGTCGCGAGCATGGTGATCAGTGTTGTGCTTCAAGCTTCTAACCGCCAAGGTCGACGCGAATTGGAAATCATTGTGCTGACAAATTCTGCTAGATCAAGGAGAGTTGGCTTTGCGCCAGGCACGTCCACCAGACAGGAGCATCTCCAGCACACGTTGCCGACGTGACCTCGACAACTGAAGATGGTAGCATCAGATGCGAGCAGAGAAATCGCATAGAATAGTAGTTCTGGCATTGAGTCCGCCAACCTGTTGGATGCGGCTGGCGACTTAAAAGACCATGCCTTTCAACGCCATGATGCCGATTTGTTTGACGACGGATAACGTCGGAGACGAAGATGAGCTGGAACATCTCGTGCAGCCATCTTGGGTCAGCAACACAAGCAGAAAGACGCCGAGCCTGACGCGCTCAGCGGTCGAGACGCCCATGCATTTGCTCTCTCCTAGTTTCTCCAGTAACAAGTCCAAGAGCAATGACATTGACTTCTCCAAAACCCTCAACGGAGGATCTGTTGGTGGCTGTCGTCTCGATCCACCAGCACCATTGGCTTCTTGCGATCGAGAGCTCCATGTGGCTGCGACCGATCCACGCTGGAGACCGACTGCGTGTTGATGTGGCAGCGTGAGCAACAGTGAGTTGAGACCGGAGGCGAAGCTGACGACGCGTGTGGTGGCAAGTGGAGACGAGTGGCGAGAGGTGACGAAGGCCGCACGTTGAAGTCGTACCGTAGATTGCAAGCGGCCAATTCGGCGTTGCGGTGGCGCGATGCGAACGAACTATCCACACACCGCAAATGCAAGAACTGCAGCCTGAAATCTACGGTGCAACACCGACTGCAAGAGTTCAGAGCGGGAGTTGAAGCAAAGACATCTGAAATGCGCCAAATGAAGGTTGGCGTGACAAACTGTGCCACTGACTAGTCTACATACAAATTTCAACTATAAACCTAGGTACCGAGAGCTCGACGCGCGTTACCATTCTGACACCTCGCTCATGGGGATGTGTGGCAAATCGCCCTATTTATACAATTAGACTTGCACCCACTATGATGTTGCGTCGCATTACAGTTGTAACATTTCGACACTTGGCGTATTTTTAGCCTCGTTGCACCTTCCCGCGGCCATCAAACTGGCTCCGGCGGATTGCGGCCGGCCGTCCGCACGGCCACATTTCGACACTGCGGCCACCGTCCGCAGCCGCGTCCGCATCCACATCCGCGTCCGCAGCTCCTGCTCCATGACGGACGTCGCGCCCCCCGCGCGGCTGCGGCGCGCCAGCAGCCTGAGCCTGCGCGACGGCCTCGGCTCGCTGGCCACCAAGCTGCAGGGCCGCGCGCCGCCGGCCCCGGAGCTGCGCGCGCACGGCCGCAAGCGGCGGCCCATGGTCGTCTCCTATTCGTCCGCGGCGTCCGCGGACGTCCACTTCGCGGACCAATTCGCGGACCAATCCGCGGACGAGTCTGCGGACGACGGCGCCGCGGACGGCCCGCCGCCGACCGCGCGGCCGTCCAGGCGCTCGTCCGCGCTGCGCCGCATGTCCCTGCGGCTCTCGAGCACGCCGGGAGGCCCCGGGGCCGGGTCCGCGGCCGCCAAGGCGCGCAAGTACGACGTCGACTGGCGAGACGACCGCGCGGCCGCGTGCTGCCAGCTGTGCTTCTCCATGTTCACGACGCTCTCGCGGCGGCGCCACCACTGCCGCGTGTGCGGCGAGCTCGTCTGCGGGGACTGCTCGCCCGACCAGGTGGCGCTCGCGGGGAGGTTCGCGGGCCCCAAGCGCGCCTGCAACGCCTGCGTGACGCTGCTCGAGGTGCTCGCGGCCGCGGACGACCCGCGCGTCCGCGTCCACGGCCGCGTCCACAAGTACGGGGCCGCGTCCGCAATCAGTGCGGACGCGTCCGCAACCACGACCAGCTCATCCGCAACCACGACCAACTCCAGCTCGACGTCCCCGCTGCTCGGGGCCCCCACGCCGCGCTACAGAGACCGCCGGGCCGAAGTTCGTCGGGTAATGGCGGCCGGGGACAAGGCCCGGAGGCGCGGAGGCGTCATGTGCGTGCTGCCGGCCCGCTGGGTGCGCCAGTGGCTCGCGTTCACGGAGCAGACGGCCGCGGATGACGAGGACCAGGGCGCCAGCAAGGACCCGGTGATGGCCCCAGGCGCCATCGACAACTGGCAGCTGCTCGAATTCGCCCAGGGCCGGCTCGTGCAGCGCGCGGGCACCGTCCGGGACGACCCCAGCGACGACCCGCTCGGGTTTCAGCTAGTCGCGGCCGACGTGTTCGACGTGCTCCAGCGGCTGTACGGGGGCGGCCCCACGATCCGCGTCGACATGACGCGCAGCTCCGAGTGGCAGGTGGACCTGGCCCCCGTGCTCACGGCGCTGCCGGCCCACGGCGTCCGCCTGCCGCCCGTTGTCGAGCGAGCGCTGCTGCAGCGCCACGCTGGACACGAGCTGGCCCCGATCGGCGACCAGCCTATCCTCACGCCCAGAGAGAGCCCCACGGCCAGCACGAGCAGTGCCACGACGTCCGTGAGCGACGACGATACTGCAGCCATGGAGCCCGTGCTGGCCGTGGCCGTGGCGGCGGTGCACATGGAGCACCCGACGTCTCCAGACGAGCAGATCGACCAGCAACCGCCGCGGACGCCGACGACGGCCAAGAGCCCGTCGGCGGCCACGGCCACGGCCGCCTCGGCCTTCGCGCTTGCCATGAAGCAGGCGCGCCTGAACGCGCAGCGCGCCATTGACGAGCGCGCGAGAGTCGCGTAGTTGTGCTCATGCACATCCCCCTGATAATTACTAGTAAGTTACAGCTGAGCTGATGAAAGCACTACGTTCCTACCGCTCTTCCTTCGTAGTGCTCTTGCTCTTGGGCACAGCAGTGCTAGTGCCAGCAGCAAACTCCTAGCAATACCGGCTTCCCCTTTTTTCGTCGTGAGAGGAACCGGCGGTCAACGACGAACTCGCCCTCCGCTCTATTGCAGAAGCAGAGCCACCCACATTTGGATGGGCTGAGGATTCAGGATATTGGAGACCCTAGTTATTTGTTTCGAGAGGGTTTGAGTGGGGACGCTGCAATCGAGACGGCCGTTGCTCACAGAGAAGCATACTCTGCAAAACGCTTCGGATGTTCTTGGCAGCATTCACATCACGGTCGACTGTCCTGCCACAACCTCCACGCCTGCCGAGGCAATGTAGCACCTTGTGCACTCGGACATTGTGCACAGAGCCATCGCGAAAAGTTCGCTGGACGCGCTGGTTCTCGAGGTAGCTGGTGGCGGCGCAGTCGTGGTGCACCTTACTGGTAAGGTACTCGTCGATAACGACCACCTCGCAGTGGCGAGCCAGCTTGCGAGCAAACTCCTTCACTGGGCCAGCAACACAACCCTTGATGACTCCTTGACCAGCTTTGCCATGATCTCCGAACCCGACGATAGTTTTGCTACCTGGAGCACCCGAGAGCTCAAAACAGGCACGGTCAAGCTGCGCAGAGCGGAGTTTGTATCGTCGAAATCTTAGCTTTCGAAAGAAAGCCGTTGGGTCCATGAAGTCATGCAAGAGTCGCGGGCCATGTGCAAACCAGAATTGCACGTGGGCGTTGAACTCCTCCAGCGATGCGGTCTTCTTTGACTTGGTTGCGCGCAGAAGATCTTGGCCACCTAGCTGCTTGGCAATTCGGTGCCTGGACTTGCGGTTCGAGCGGCAGTATCCGCTGGCCCTGCGGAAGTCCGTGGTCCTGAACCGGACTGAGCGTCCTTCCTGATCAACTGCTGTGATGAAGTCCGTCCATCCAGGGTCAATACCCCAGACAGTGTCGTACGCTTCAGCCCTGCCCATCGGCTTCGTTGAGCACAGGAAGCCTAGCGCATCAGACACATCCTTGTCCAGGTCGTCGCTGCTGTTGCTGCCATGGCCTCTCCGTTTGATCTTCCTCCGTTTCTGCTTTTTCTTGCCAGTAGTAGGCCGATCCA
This sequence comes from Phytopythium chamaehyphon, assembly GCA_023334415.1. Classification (NCBI taxonomy): domain Eukaryota; phylum Oomycota; class Peronosporomycetes; order Pythiales; family Pythiaceae; genus Phytopythium; species Phytopythium chamaehyphon. The sequence goes on along the minus strand of JAASGX010000162.1, from coordinate 33,057 downwards.
TGTGGACACTCACTGCATACCCGTCCGTCGAGATCTCACGATGAAAAGACCCTTGATATCGTCAACGCGAAAGAACACACGCCACCATAATTCACTCATAGCGATCCATGGGCCCCCCTCGTGCAAGCTCTCTTCAAGCGTCCATGTTTGGCCATTGTAGTCGATGGTGAGAGATCGATCGACACGTGGGCTGCGGAGAAGGAGTGAGCGCAAGCCAGTAGAGTCCACCTTGCAGTAAGACGCCCGGTATCCTTGCTTTGTTGGCAGCAAGCAGAACTGACGCTTCTCCTTGTAGCCATGCACATCTTTGTTAGCGGTGTTGCATTCTTCAGCATACTCCAGAAACTCGTAGATGAGAGGCAGCAAGAGGTGTGGTGCCCAGTCGATCTTGCTATTTGGCTTGCGCGGCACCTTGGTGTGGAGATAGACAGCAGCGGACTCGACCACTTGAGTTCTTCCCCAGCGCTTGTCCATAAACTCTTGGGATAGCTTGGCTTCAATGTCAGGGCAGAAGACCAAGTTGACGATCTAGTGCGCCTCTTGTCGCGTAGCTCCAAAGCAATCGATCACGTAGTTGCGCATGCGCTTGGCAAAATTGGCGACCATGTAGTTCTGCGCATTGGTCGCCATTGTCTTGGCGGCACATTGGAACCACCCCTGGTTGAGATACTTGGTGTTCGCCATGTGGTCGGGTCTCTCTCGCATTGCGTTGAACTCTTGTTTTGCTGCTTGTAACTCTCTATCTGCTACGCGTCGCTCCCTGTTCGTGACGAGGCTCAAGCAGGTCTGGTAGAACTTCTGGTCCAGCTCGAGGAGTGGTCGACCGTGCTCGAGCTCACGCAGCACATAGACGTTGGCGAGGAGGTTCGCCTCAGCTACTGCACGATTTATCTCGACAATGCACTCCGCCCACTCAAGATGACCCCCCTCAGGCTTTGTGAACTGGTGGAGTGTCTTCTTCACCACAAAGAAGTCCCGTGACTTGTTGTGCTGAGCTCGCTTCTTGACATCCTTCCTCGAAACTTGTCCTGACTTGACCGCTGCCTTGCACTGTGCCTTTGCCGATCGCCGCGGGGGAATCTTGCGCGGAGCCTGAGTGGGCGGCGGCTTCTTGAGCGGAGACTTCGTCGCCCGCGGCGCCTGTTGGCTCGGTGGTGGGCGCTTCTTGCCCATGGTTTCGACCAGGTTCTGACCAGGTCTTTTCGAGTTCTAACCACAGCGTGGGAGTAGCCAACACCACTCATCCATGCTGCCCATTCCCAGAGCTCCCCCATGGCTCGGTTTGCATCGGTCCCAAGCACGGTTTGTCCAGCAGGCATACTCTAGCAGGCATACTCTCGAAACAGGAAAGATGGCCGTCTGGCAAAGTTTTGCCACAGCACACCTCGCTGGATGACTGGTGCGGATGCGGCATGGCATCGACGTGACTGGGTGAAATCCAGCAGCCCAAGACGTCGTCGTCAAAGTTTAGTGTCAGAAAGGAGATACGAACGTCTCACAGTCAAGCATCCAGCGCAGCAACTATGGGGACAGACACTCAATGGGGTGAAGGAGCACCCGAGCTCTTTCACTGGGCACGTCAATTGTGTGCCACTGAGACAAAACGCTTCCAGACAGACACCTCTTCAGCCTACCTTGGTACTTACTTTTAGGATATTCAAAGCTGAAACTATAACGCGTTGCAGTTGTGCCCATCTCCGCTATCTTTATCCCCTTGATTCGCTTCCACACCACTCGCCCGCGCGTCTAGCCTGACCCTGCTCACTCCTCCATCGCCATGGCGACGCTAAGAACGCTGCAGCTCGATCAGGACGAGTTCGAGGACGCCGAGCGTGCGAGGGCTGACCTCGAGCGTCGTGCTACGCTGTATGGCCGCGCTGGGTCCCGACTCCCGGCAGTGGACGTCCAGCCGTCGGACGCCCGAGTGCGCAAAGACTTGCAGCTGCTAGCTCACCGAGTGGACGTCGAGCCCCCGGACGGCTCCCGTTTCGAGCTCGAGCAGCAGGACGCTAAGCACCAGGCGAACAAGGGGTGGCGACCACCTCTTGATCGCGTCCGCAAGCTGAATGATCTGCATTCGACCGTGCCAGCCGACCTCCGAGGCAACAGCAACAACAACAATGCGGTAGACGATCGACCAGACTGGAAAGCTGGCACTGGCGGCAAGAATGCGGCTGGAGGTGAAGCCGCGTCACGAACAGGGGTAGATGGACTCTTTCAGCCTACCGAGGGAGCTGCAGCTGTGTATGCGAGGACTCGGCATCGTCTCGCACTTCCGTCAGCGCTCTTGGCGTACCCGCCACGGTCTCAGCTAAGAGGACAGCGCACCGAGTCGTCATCTCACGAGACGGAAGAGCTTCATGACGCACTCCCCGAATCACCCGCGTGGTGTCCAGCGTCGTTCGCGACACTGGGCAATCGAAAGTTTTCCAATCAGCTCACCAAATCACCGAATTCTCGGCAGCAACGGCATCCGTTGCGACCCACAGGGTCTGTCAAGAAGCCTACCAAGAAAGAAACACCCAAAGCAGATGACAAGTGCGAGAACAGACAGCATGCGCTGTTGGACAAGGCCTCAAATGTACTCTCAAGGCTCAAGCAACGTGTTGATCGTCATAAGCATCCGGCTGCACGATACTCTCTCCCCATCGAGGATCAACAGCACCCGCGCTCATACCGCCTCGGTCTCGACCCTGTTCCGTCCACTGGCGCTCCTGCCTCAACCAAAATCGGATTCCGGCCAAAGTCTGCTGGCTGTCTTGCAGGTTTCCAGCCGACTCAGGCTCCTGCCGCCGGAAAAGTGGCAGGTGCCAAGCGAAGGCCTCGATCTGCGAGCATCACGTACTTGGGTCGAGCCACGGTTTACTGCATGGCACCTTCGCCGCCAGCTTCGCCAACAACCAACGCGAAACCTGTCGGAGGATTCGGCGGGGAGCTTGTGGCAGAAAGACGGAGACGAACGACGGCACGCCCACAGGTGCTGGAAACTCTTGCTGCTCGCGGCGTCTTCTACGGGATAGCCTTGGCTCAGCTCTTTGTTCGATTGCGGAGAGAGACTGGCATCCACAGCGGGCAGCAGACGCTTGAAGATTTCCTCGACGCGTGCGATCTGTCGTTGGACCAGTTTGTCGTTGGTCCGAGTCCGTCCTCGTCATTAGAAGCAGCAAGAGCTCTACTTGCAGTCTCACGAACCCAATTCTTGAGTGCACTCGAACCATTTGCTAGCATCGTGGCTACCAAAGACGCCAACGCGTTTTTCACAGCGGTGGACGCCGATGTCCGAGACCACGTCCGTGTCTGCGACCTGATGATTGCCGTATGCAGCATCCAGCGGCGGCACGATGAGTTGCGGCGTGCTCGCATGCAGTCTCTTGGGTAGCTAGCCAATTTCATCACAACAGCCTCAAGTCCAGACGATCGGAGCGCAGCAAAATACCGTGGTTGCGAGCGCAGGAGAAGTAGCGGACGCCGTTCACGGCACCGTCGTGTTTCCCGATGGGCTTGTCGAGCTGTACGCCGAGCCACTGACCAGGAGCAAAGTGCACAGGCCCAACATACCGCACGACCCCCGTGGCAGCGCGACCCACTTGCAATCGGCGGCCGGGACGAACCGGCCCCGACGAGGACGGCGCAGACGAAGATGATGATCGCTCAAAGCTGCTGCTACGAAGGCGGTTGGGAGCTGACGGAGCTGACGATGACATCGGACGAGAGGATGAAGCAGCGTGCAACGACATGCTGCGCTTACGGTTGAGCGGTTGGGGCGCTGGTATCTCAATCGCAGGAGGCTGCAGAGGTGCAGACGAGCGCTGTGTTGATGCTGATGCCACTTCTGCAGGAGCAGGTCGGCGAGACAGCACGCCTGCTATCCGGCGATGGAGAGATTCGTACATGGCATTGATTGGCAGCGAGCGGCGGCGCCCTTGAGACTGGGGTGTTGGGGCAGGAGGCGGGGCAGCCATAGCACTACGACGACGTTGAGCTAGTCGAGACGCTGGATCTGGCCAAAACGTGGACGGAGGAGTAGCAGGTTGAAGCGCGGCTGGGTCGAACAACACAACACCTGGACGCTGAGGCTCCGGAGTTCGTGCTGGGCGAGCAATAGGCGGTCGCTTTGACACATTGGCCTCGTTCTTGCCGTGCTCACTGCTAGGAGTAGATTCCCCACGAGTACTTGGACGTTCTCCGCGTGGAGTAGAGTGCTGGCTATGGCGGGACGATCGCTGACCAAGTGGAACAGGTCGTTCTCCTCGTGGAGTCGCTCGCTCCTGTTCAATCGCCTTCTCGAGATTCTGGATCACAACGCTGTAGTTGAGCACGTCGCTCGGGCAAGTGCTCGCAGTGCGGCTCAACGAAAGTCGTGGAAGCTCCTCACTCGCGTCTGTAGTGTTGACCGCGATGCCGAACCTGTACAGGTTGCGAACTTGCTCGTCCACTCGACGCTCGTGCTCGGTGGCCACTTTGTGGTTGTTGGCCTTGTTACCCGCTGTCTGCGGCGGCATGTACAGCGTTGTAGCGCCCGTGCAAGTCACGACCACGTTTGGAGGCATCGGATGCACGGCCTGGGCGTAATTTCGCTCGAGCTTCACGTCTCCGATAGAGCTCAGCGAGTTTCCAGGAGTAGAATTCTCGTCTCGAATGGTATCGAAAGAGCTGTCAGGCGTAGAATCCTCATTCAGAATCGAGTCCTCGACCGCGAACGCCTCGCAGTCGTCGAAGGAGCCGTCGCTGCTGCTGCTGTACTCGATCGCCGGCTCGTCATCTTCCTCCTCCTCCCTATCCCCCTCCTCGTGCTCGGCCAGTTTGCTGCTCACGAACGTCGACCACGCGCTCGCACCGATGGCCAGGTCGTCCTCGTCCTCAGACCCGCCGACAACTGTGTGTTTGATGTCTACAGAGAGCTGAACGATGCCGGCTCCCTCCCCCTCGAGCCTCACCCACCGTGGGCCCGAGGCCTTCCACTCGGCCAGCGGCACCGCCACCGCGGCGACCACGAGAATCCCGCAGACGATCTCGACCACGAGCGTCAGGCCGTCCACCCTGCGAGCGGAGAAGTGCATACGCTCACCGGTCCACACGGGCTGGTGCACCGATCCGTCCGCGTTGCGAGGCGACTCGTGGACTCGGCCGATTGGCACGACCTCGTCCAGTGCATTGGCAGCTCCGTCTCCTCGTGGCTGGGCCAGGAAGCAGCGTACTCGGAGCCCGTGGCGAGCGTACATGGGTGAGAGCAGCGGCCTAACGGCCAGCTGGCTCGCCTGCAGCACTCGCACGAGCACGTCCACGGCTGTAGACGTGCATTGGGCTGCCAACCGAGCCGCCAGCGGGTCCTGGGGCCGCTGCAGCAGGTAGCCTCGCATGGCGCTGCGGACGGACGGAGGACGAGCAATCGGCCCGGGCATTGATCGATCTTGGTCGCCGCGAGTTGCCGAGTGAGGACGGATCGAGCGACGCTTTGGACGGACGAAAAGCGGTTTCTCCATGATCCGTCGAACGTCCAGCAGCGAGTCCGGCGTGGCGTGCGAGTTGGAACCGCGACGGCTTCGAAAATCGACGGTCAGCGTTGGGCTCTAAAGAGCCCAACGAGCTCTTTTGAAGATGTGTTTGACTGTGGATAGCTCACATGCAAGGCAAGTCGCGCTTCAACATGGGAATGCGTAACGCAGATGGATACGTGGAGCTGCAATACTCGCGGTCGTGGCGTTGTGCGCCAGACCAGAGCTCGGCTTCTACGCGACCTTGAAGGCCAATGAGTCGAAGCACGTTCGATTCAGCAACTTTCCTCCTTTTCCATCGACATGTGCGTTAGTGAGGCGTTTGCAAGCGATGACGAAGTGTACTGCCACGGAAAACCCGACCAGAAGAAAGTTGTCTCGAAAATGAAAAAAAAAATAAAAATAAATAAAGCTGGACGTTTGAAGTGATCACGACTCTCATGAAGACGATCACCAAGCTGGCGTTGCACTCACAGAGGCTGACAGTGCTACATTCTGCTACGGCTCGAGTGTCCACCGCATCGAAGTCTCGAGTGATGATTCATCGATCGAAGATCAATCTCTCGAATACAGCTCTGATCCATAGATCAACAGTGAAAATGGAGCGCCAAGCCAACACCTTACAGCTACTCCCATTGCCATCCTACGCCAATCTCATGAGCTCGCCATCACCATCCGTTGCCTTCGAGTCCGTTCAACAATCCCCACCACCTGGTTCGCATACTAAAACATCCCGCGCGTATCTATCCGTCCACATCCTCTTCATTCCGCTTAAACCGTCTTCTCTGCATTCCCAAACGTCCACAAGGGACACTTTACTCCGACCGAATCCCTGTGATGCGCGTCTCTCCTCCCGACGGCGCCGCTTAGCGCCGCATGGCTCGCCACTCGCTCTCGATGCTCCTGACGCGCGCTCCGCCGACCTCCATGGGCCCTCAGACCGCTCCACCTCCGCCTTCGACCCTTGCGACCACCGTGGGCCCGCTGCTGCGCGCGTACGAGGAGCAGCTGCTCGTGGAGCTGGCCGCGAAGCTCTTCTCCGAGTTCTCGCAGCAGGACGGCGTGCCTCGCGGCCAGATCGCTCGGCTGCTGGGCGACTACCCGCCGTCGGCCGTGCAGCTCGTGTTCTCTCGCTATGACGCTCGCAACCGCGGCGTTCTTGGGGCCAGAGCCTTCCTGGCGCTCGTGAGATACCTCAACTTCGGCCACGGCTTCTGCGACGCGTGCTTCGCGCCCATCGGCGAGCGAGAGCGCGGCTTCGCGTGCGTCGACTGCCACGCCAGCGGGTTTATACTGTGCGAGCGCTGCTTCCCGCAGCGGTCGGCCTTCCACCCGCCCAGCAATGGACAGCAACAGCAGCAGCTTCAGCAGCATCGGTTCATACCGGCAGAGCACATGGACAGACTGCAGCACCCGGAGGAGCCCCCGCACGGCGTCGGCGTCTTCCTGAGAGCCCACCTGAAGGCTCTTTGGGCCGAGATCGACCCTGCTCGCCAGGGAGTCGTCTCCAGAGACGCCTTCAGGATGTTCCAGCGGGCCAGGGGCTGCACGGAGAGCTACACCGACTTCTTGCTGCAGCTCGACGGCGACGAGACCACGCATGTGACCAAGCGCCGGCTGCTCTACCTGACTGCCGGACAGCACCTGCTGCGCCAGTGCGACGAGTGCGGGGCGCTCAAGTTCGCAGGCTCCGGGGACGTGCTCAGCTGCCTCGAGTGCGTCGCCGACTACGACGTGTGCGCCGACTGCTGGCTCGCGAGTCGGTGTCGCCACGAGCACGCGCACTTCCGAGTCGCCGAGCCCTTCCAGCTACGCTTCGCGGGGCTGCACTACCGCTACTCGCACGCCGACCAGTGGACGCTCTCGATCGCCAGCTACGAGCTCTTCGCGCCGTACGAGCCGTTCCTGCGCCACCGCATCGGCTCCTTCGCGCAGGTAAAGCAGTTTGTTGATTCACCTGCTCTTCGTAGACTTGGTGCTGACTTTGTTGGGTCTCCTGACACAGCTCGGCCCGCCGCAAGCGTACGGACACTACCTCGTGCCCAACCAGCCGCAGATGGTCGTGGAGACGCCCTTCGGCATCATGGACGAGAACAACGGCGTGAACGTTGGCGCGGAGTTCATGGGCGGCGCGTCAGGCGTCAAGGACAACGCTCCAGCGGGCGAGATGCTCACGTGGTTCCTTGAAGCCTAGGCATTGACAAATCTCCTGTAGATATAGCTTTTCCGAAATATGTAGCTCCGTGCTGGCCAGCGCCTTATCCTTTACTGCTGCAAAATGTCACCACCAGAGAGTAAATCGACGACCCTTTTTGCCATTGTTTGGCGGCGTCAGACCGAGGATTCTTGCCCACGCTTAGTCATGCGCAATTGACTCCCACCTGCAACCCCGTCACCCGCACTTTCCAATCTACGCCGACCCAGAGAGAACACATTACTTCGTCTCGACTTAAGCGTCTGTCACCAGATTGACAAAGCGTATTCCACAGTCATCGCTAATATGCTTGGATCGGTCACAGCGAGGCATAGCACATGTATTGCTCGTGTCTTCTAGTAGCCGAGCAATAGAGCTTCCAACGACTCGCTAGGATAATATAACCGATCGAAGAGGTTGACTACGTGAGGATGCGTCAGCTCTTCTGCTTTCACTTATGGGCTTGCAGCGCTGGCGAGATCTGACATGGGCACGCGTGCACAATCGCTTCCCTCCAAATAAGTCCCAAGAGCTGCTTCCACCCTGAGTCTGCGCAGCATGTCATATTGCTTTTCCAAGTTATGTAGGCCTTCGTGCACTCTTGTCGAGGATACAGAAACAGTCACCAGATGCTGGTGCGCGGTTTTCCGATCAGCCCATTGTGCCAATGGACCGCTACGCAGCACGAACACGCGGTGCCATGTCTTTGCCGTTGATTGGATACACTTTTCTTCCAGTACGTTCAAGATGATGCTGCTGTCGAAACAAGGCTTCATGTCTGTGTGTGATACTAGATTGATTCATCACGGCTCACAGGACAGCACCACTTGTCTTCGCAATGCACACAGCCCTGATATTCCACCAAGAGCTCGGTTTCAACACTCGCAAGAGGTTTGGGAGCCATGAGGAGTTGCCATTTTCATTCGCCCAAGGCTTCATCAGAGTGTTTGTGCTCCTGCTCCGAGTAGTTCTGCGCTCACATTGGTGTCCGCCACTAGTTGCCATAGCCGCCCCAGATACCGCACTGCAGTGTCTTGGATTGTTGAAGTGCTTCACAAATCGCGTTGCAGGTCCCTTGCATCGCCACAAACTGATGTCTCATTTGCTTGTTGAAGCCTGTGAGCATGAAGCTGCACGACGGTACTGTGGAAATACAAGTTGTCCACTTCGGCGTGGCACATGATACATGTCAGTCAAATCGTAAACTCGAAGCGTCGCGATCACCTAAGGAGTTGAAGTAGTTCACCCGAAAAGCGGGCCCTACTGTCCTCCATATAGAGACGCTTTCCATGCGCTGCGCCGCTGTCCAGCACTCGATGGAGTCATGTCCTCCGCCGGGGTAGCGAATGTCTCCCCTAGCCAACTGGAAGACAAGACAAAGCTGATCTCCGGTGCGCATCACCGCGTCAACTTTCAGCCGCGCCGCTATACAGCTGGAGCCATCTGGACTAATCGGCCACCAGTAAAAACAGAGGTGAAGACGATGCCTAGACAATGCATGGGCTGTGTAGTCTCCGCCCAAGAGCGTTGCCGACAGCGTGGAGCGGCCGTCAGGCAGCACGCGTGAGACTCTCGATCGTCCGTCGCAAACGAGCGCCATCCACGTGCTTGGGTCGTCAGTGAAAGAACTTCCATGTGATCGGATCTACGACAATGAGGAGTTGTCAGAGAGAGTGGACTGCGCGTGTAGAGCAGCGCGTAGTAGATTTTGTACCCGAATCACGGGATCAGCTGCTTCGGGGTCGGCGCGGGTGTCGAGCTGCGCGAGTTGCACCAGAGCTGTGCCAACTGTCCACATCGTCACCCAGTCTTGATCACGATCGTCTACATTGTCGTGACCAAGCTGTACACTATTTGGAACCACGAGCCACTTTCCATCCCACATGGAAGTGTTGGGCGATGTTCGAGAGCGAGTCGGTGTCAGCCTCGATCGCTAGATGAGAGAGGAATGCAGTTAGCTACCTTAAAAAACGAGGGTGAGTTTCGAATCGAATATGTAGGAACGCACAATGTACTCTTCTCGCATCTGGGCAACAAAGGATTGCCAGCCGTAGGCTTCTGTGTGGTTACTGGTGCTTGACCACGCGAAAATCGTCTCGAGATGTTGCATGAGGGGGCGGAAGCGCCGGTCACGAATGATGATATGCACGAGAGCATCCCGGAGTATCCGAACTCGGCAGGAACTCCTGGAGTATTGCGTCAGGTGGAAAAATGCGCTTTGCTCACTCTTGGTAGCCAGGTACTCGCTTAGGCGTAGCCATACAAACTGGGCTGTGCTTTTAAACGCATTCTGAGACCCGTCGTAAAAGTCGTTGGGGAGATTAAGTCGCATTCGTTTCCCTAGTAGAGCTAAGTGTGTGAACAATGCAGTTCGGCTTGCAGACGACACTGCCCAAACGGTGATCTCAACCAGCAGCGGCGCTAGCATTTCAAAGTCGACGAGATCACTGCCGAAGTCAGCAAAATCAATCGCGCTCGACAATCCAGGCTCGCTTTGGATGCCGTTCGAGGCGCTGGATAAGTCGCGACAAAGCGACCCCGAGTTGCTACAAAGCAGTCGAAGGAGCTCAGGTAAGCGCCAGTCAAAGCCCCAGAGCTGTTTTGATATGCGTCGGACCCGTTCTGTTAGGGCTGGAGACTCGAGTACCGTCTCGCTAAAGTCAACATGCGATAGAAAGAGATGTAGAACCGATAGATCGCGAAACGTTTCGACGAAGTCTGCTGGATATGGGTCAATTGAGGCATTCTTCCTGGGCTCTTGTGTAGTGCGGTCCCAGGGAGCCCGTTCATCTTGAGGAACCGCAGGAACGCTGCGTGAATTATTGAACCCCAAGTCTTGGCTTCGTGGGGGACGGGGGAATGGAGGAAGGTTGTGAGTAGCTGTCTGTGAAAACTCATCGCTTCGCTGCCTTGTGCTTTGAGGCTCAGAATGTGTACTGAAATCGCGAAATGCGCGAGATATGTTGCGCTTGACGAGCGCGCGCAGTTCCGCACTGAGCGGTTTTCCACGTTCAGATGGATAGCTAAGCGATATGTTGTTGGTGCTCGTTTCTTCTTCACCGACATGCCCATCAGGTCCCGCTGGAAGAGCTGCACTCGCTGAGGGATTTGCCAACGGAGGCGCGCGTCGGTGAGAGACAATAGTGAAAGTCGGAGATCGCACAATCCCAATCAGCTCCATTGCGTCCGAACGAGTTGGCATGAAGAAGATAAAGGCTCGCAGGGCATGGCGCATCGATCGCTGGATTTTGTTAGCCCCTGACTCCCAGTGATAGAACCAGCGTGCCGAGGCTTCCGCGTTGAGCAAGAATGTAGCGGCAATCGAGTTAGGGCTGGCCGTGGAACGCTGATTGTCGACAACTGAACTGAGTTCACCATGAGTCCATTCCCCCGTCGGGTTTTCAGGGCCCTGACTTTGGCTTCGCAGCCACGCAAAGGAATGTTGAGGCTCGTCCAGTGCTCCTGGCGGATCCGAAACTTTCTCGATGCGACCAGCGAGATCCGATCCTTGCTCTTGATCCCGAGGCTTGTCAAGGAGTGGCTCGAACCGCGCAAACACAGCTACTTGGTCAATTGAAATCTCATTGAGTTGCAGCTGCAGCTGGAGCTCGAGGCCCGACCCGCAGTAGCTGCGGTCGACGTGGGCCGGGCAGCAGTGGGGAAAACACCTGCGTGTCAAGTGGACAAGTTAGTCTCACATGGACGCTCGAAGGACACCATGACACTCTCGGAGGTGATCCGACCGGATGATCTTGGTCCCGCGGTTGCGATTGCTCCTACACAAAGCATCCATCAGCCACGCCAGCTGAGTGCAGGGCGAGTATTTCAGGACGAAAGCCCACCGCGAGTAGTCAGAGCGGAACAGCGCCGAGTGCGGGCAGTAGGAGCGCGCGAACGAGCCCGAGAGCAGGCGAGCTCGGCCCTGGGGAGCTCTGGACATGGCTGGGGGGCCTTGGACGGCTCTGGAGGCGGCTGGAGGCCAACGCACCGACTTGGGAGCGCTCGAAGCAGCACTTCCAGTAGTGGCGGGCAGATCCAGCTAATGCGACAGTTTTTGTATATTTTTTGCCTGTCGAATACCGGAATCGTCTTGGGTCCAGTATGCCTGGCGACCATCCGCCGCTTGCAAAAGGGATTTGTGGCACTCGGGAATGAGTCAACAGAGCACAACCGCCAAGTAGCGCCGCGATTGCTGATCGCAGCGCTCTCTCTTCGCTCGCGTTCGACTTGCAACTCGGAAGTTCCAAGGCAGAGGTTTGCTCTCTCTGGTGGCGAATATGGAGGTGGCGGCCAAGTGTTTTTGCAAAAATGAAAAAATCTCCATGAAATCTCTATGACGAAAAGGCGACACTTTCCGTTACATGCTTGCACACACGATATCAGTGTCGCCTCCAGGGCGACACTTTGGAATATCCTAGTGGTGATCCTCCATGACGAGAGCTTTGACGAGCGCGGTGTGAGTTGTGGTGCGCTTAGCCATTTTTTTTCTGTCTTTCTTTTTACATTTTGCTGTTTCTACGTACAGTCTCGAGCCGCACCGGTGCTCTTCCGATCGGAGCTGTGGGCCGCCAGCAGTTCGTTTATTGCGTGCCAATCGTCTACCTCTTGCTCTCCTTTCCATTGTGCTCGTGTCCGTGATCGTGGCTATGGTCGTGGTCGTGATGATGATCATCGTGGTGGTGGTTTTCGTGGTGATGATCATGGCTGTGATCATGACTGTGGTCATGACTGTGGTCATGACTGTGAAGGAGATTGTCGTGGTGAGCTGCAATGTCGGCGTCCTCGTCGTCCTCTCGCTGGTGCTCGAACACGGTCGAGGGCGCCTGCGTGACCGTCGCGAGCTCGACGATGATGTCCTTGACGCGCGGCACGGCCGCCTTGAGCGAGCGCTTGGCGTGGTCCTTCCATTGGCATGCGCGCGAGAAGCTCACGCCCTCGTCCATGACGAGCGTCACGTCCACGTGCACGTGGCGGCCGATGCGTCTGCTCCGCAGCTGCCTCACCTCGCGGATCTCGCCCTCGCTCTCGACCACAACGGCCCGCGCGGCCTCGTTCAGCGCGTTGACAACCGGGGCCGGGAGCTGCGAGTCGCAGAGCTCCCGGACGGCGTCGAGCCCGATCTCGCCGCCCATCTTGAGGATGATGCCGCCCACGAGCATGCCGGCGACGGGGTCGAAGAGCGGGAAGCCCGCGAGGCTGAGCCCGATGCCCGCCATGGCCACGACGCTCGAGACAGCGTCGCTGCGGTGGTGCCACGCGTTGGCGATGAGCACGCTCGAGTTGACTCGCTTGCCGATGGCGTTCGTGGCGCGGTAGAGCCACTCCTTGGAGCCGACCGAGACGGCTGCGATGGCCAAGGCTGCCGGGTGGATGTCTGGCGGTGCTGTAGCAGCCGACGTGGCTGCAGCTCCACTCGTCTCAAGCTCGAGCTGCGTGGCGACGTCCACAACTGCCGGCGCGGTGGTCTGCATGAGCACGAGCAGCGTGTCGAGCGAGTGCACGATGATGCCGAGCGATCCGCCAACGAGCATGAGCGAGACCGAGAGCGCGCCGACGGACTCATACTTGCCGTAGCCGTACGGGTGTGAGGCGTCGGGCGGGCGCTTGCAGTAGCGCAGCGTGAGCAGCGTGGCGCCGTCGCTCGCGAGGTCGCTGGCCGAGTGCACGGCGTCCGCGAGCAGCCCGGACGAGTGGAAGGCCACGCCCGCGACGCCCTTGGCCGCGCTCAGCACCACGTTCAGGTACACGCCGGTCCACGTGATGCGGTCGGCCGCCTTGACGTCCTGCGCCGACAGCTTCCGCCTCAGCGCCGCGGCCTGCTCGTCTTCCTCGTCCTCCAGCAGCCCGAGCCCGTGGCTGTGGCCGTGGCCTCCGGCCCCAGCGCCGTGCCAGCGCTTCTGCTGTCTGTGGGGCTCGAGCCACGGCCGCTGGCGGCTACGGGGGATCACGCGGCGCCACATGAAGGCGGAGCTTCCGGTCGTGGGGATTAGCGCGTGTCTTGGGGTCTACCGCGGGTTCTGGGGGGAGTTAGAGGCCCGCGAAGGTCGCGGATTGGACGGCGAGCGACGGGCGAGCCGAGGGAGTGAGCCGTGGGGCGAGTTGGCGCGTGGCGGGCGTCTGGCGAGCCGCAGCGAGCGAGCCATCAACTGCCGCCAGCAGCGAGCGCGAGCTTGGGCTTGAGCGCGGGAAGATGTCGGTGGTCGGTGGCAGGAAGCGTCATTTGTGCCGCGATGTGCCCGACCGGTGCGCTGGCCCTTGAAGCGGGCAGGTGCCTCGATAAAGTCAACGTTTAGCAATATATTTGTAAAAATTAGCGATTGCGAAATGGCGTTGAATAGGTTGACAGCTCCAAGTAATCAGGTACGCTAGCGCCACCGAACGGCGCGTGCCTCTCGACAGCTGGCAAAAAAGATAAGCCGAGGGACGTTCGGGACTATCCCGAATCTCACCTTTTTACGCGAGGGAACGCTTCCAGGCATAGCTGTCGGAATCCGCCGCGTCATCGAGCGGGTCAAGCGAGGGCTTCCGGTATATAGCGGCGGCTGTAGGCGCTCGTCCCCCTTCGCCATGGTGCTCTCGGCCGTGTTCATCACGGACCTCAAGGGCAAGGTCATCATCTCGCGCAACTACCGCGGGGACATCCCCATGGCGGCCTCGGCCAGGTTCACGCAGTACGTGCAGGAGAAGGACGACTCGGAGCAGCGGCCCGTGTTCACCGAGGACGGCTACACCTTCGTCTACCTCAAGGTTTGTCATATTCCTGGGTGTTGTGTGGGGGTGAAGAGGGGCTAATGCTGGGCTTTGGGGGCTCGCAGCACAACAATCTGTACCTGATGACGGTCACCAAGGTCAACTCGAACGTCGCGCTCATGCTCATGTACCTCACGCGCATCTGCCAGGTGAACGAGCATTTTTGGACAGGAGATTGAGAGGTTTTTGCTGGCCAAGGGAAAGCAAGACTGACCGAGAGTTTTACTGCGGGTCACGTGGACATGACAGGTCTTCCAGGACTACTTTGGCGAGCTCGAGGAGGAAAGCATCCGGGACAACTTCGTCATCATCTTCGAGCTGCTGGACGAGACGATGGACCACGGGTACCCGCAGACGACCGAGGCGCGCATCCTACGCGAGTACATCACGCAGGAGGGCCACCGCATGGAGGCGGCGCCGCGGCCGCCCACGGCGCTCACGAACGCCGTCTCCTGGCGCAGCGAGGGCATCAAGCACCGCAAGAACGAGATCTTCCTCGACGTCGTCGAGAAGCTCAACTTGCTCGTGTCCAGCAACGGCACCGTGCTGCACTCGGAGATCCTGGGCGCCGTCAAGATGAAGTCCTTCCTCTCGGGCATGCCCGAGCTCAAGCTCGGACTCAACGACAAGGCACTCTTCGAGGCCACGGGCCGCAGCTCCTCCAAGGGCAAGGCCGTCGAGATGGAGGACATCAAGTTCCACCAGTGCGTTCGCCTCGCGCGCTTTGAGACGGACCGCACCATCTCCTTCATTCCGCCCGACGGGGAGTTCGACCTCATGACCTACCGCCTCGCGACCCACGTCAAGCCGCTCATCTGGGTCGAGGCCGTCGTCGAGCCCCACTCGCGCTCGCGCATCGAGTACATGGTCAAGGCCAAGTCCCAGTTCAAGAGCCGCTCGATCGCCAACAACGTCGAGATTGTCATCCCCGTGCCGCCCGACGTCGACTCACCCAGCTTCAAGTCGAGCATCGGCTCGGTCACCTACGTGCCCGACCGCGACGCCATTGTGTGGTCCATCAAGCAGTTCAACGGCTCGCGAGAGTACCTCATGCGCGCGCACTTCGGCCTGCCATCGGTCAATATGGAAGAAGGCGGCGCCGACGACTGGAAGGCCCCCATCCAGGTCAAGTTCGAGATCCCGTACTTCACGGTGTCGGGCATCCAGGTGCGGTACCTCAAGATCATCGAAAAGTCGGGCTACCAGGCGCTGCCGTGGGTGCGCTACATCACGCAAAACGGCGACTACCAGCTGCGCATGTCGTAGTGAATGAGTGCAGGCGGGCAGGCAGGAGCAATGAAGTGCTGTAGAGCCATTCGGCACGGTAATGGATTGTGTGTGTTTCGGATAGTCTCTCTCGGTGCCTGTTTCCTGGAATCGGCCTTCTTGTCAACAAAATGTCATGTTTTCGACAGCATATGCCCGCGAGAAGCCCCGATCAAGTGACTATCAAGGAATCAGCTCGAGGCTGCGCGCGTGGAGTATGAGCGTCGAGTTCGCCTCGGCGAGGAAGATGTTCGCGTGGTTGTGGACACGGATATTCCGAGACGGGTGTGGGGGAACAGCACCATAAGTTTCGCGGGCTGCAAGATCTGCGCCGCCTCCAAGACTAATGGAGACTGTCAGCTGGTTGGCATTGTGTTGGATGGCACCTAGCACGCGCCGCACTCCGCGGCAGTTATGGAGATCAACAGACAGGTCTCCAACTTCAGCACCAATCACCGCAAGTGTACTTGTTCGCTGTAATGTTCTTCTGCGCAGACGGAAATGAAATTGATCGTGCACCAGATGGAGGAATATGCCCAAACCCAAACTGCTCTGAATTGCCTAACATGGCTCTACCATTTCATCTGATGATCAAAGTTGCCGTTCAGGGCGAAACCCTGCTGGCAGCTCTACGAAAGTGTTAGGAGTATTTCGAGGAGCATCGACCTTTGTTCGAGATGTACTTTTGATCAAATTCTGGCTAAATCAAATCGGCGGACACCGTGGCAAGTGTTGCCATACTCTACCGCCGAGGAGGTAGAAGTGTTGTGGTAGCCGATGTGGTGAGATTTGGTACCTCACATCCGCATTGATCCTGCTTGGAGGACGTCGAACTTATCTATCCGGAACATCGAGTCAATGACGAGAGCAATCGGAACCTTTGGTGCGAGGATGTACAAATCTTCTGCAAAAACGCGAATCTCAGCGTTCACATTCGCAGGACCCGAGACTCCATTCCAGTGAACCAGTGTGAAGATTTGATGATTCGACTCCATTCTTCATTTCGAGTCTACAAGATTGCCATGAAAATGATGGCTCCCCTCAGTCGACCGGGGTCTCCACCTCCGCTACTAGCTCTACTGTTACCGCCGTCGGATCCATCAGAGTCATCGCCATCAGTTTCGCCTTCGGATTCGTCGGAATTACCACCTTAATACTAAGCATGTGCAGTGCTTCTTTACCCGCGTGATCTCACACAGGCAGCGAAAGTCCACGATAATCGTACCAACGTTGGACTCTCAAAAGATAGTAGCCCCACAGAAGCAACCTATTATATTTTTCGCGATCGCCTTACTCCGATTTGTAGTTCATTCGCATCGCGATGTCACTTGGCATTTGTGAATCCCCCGGATATCTCTGTTGAAATTAATTCTCAATCAGCTACGCTAAAGCGTCGAGCAAGCAACAAATAAGCACAGCAGAGACTAAACAGACGCTGACTTATTGGAAGACTCAATGTTAACTCGGCGGGCTCGGTGGCTGTGATTCACGAGAGTTGTTGGCTCGATACCCTCACAAATGACAGCATCAGATGAAGATCCGGCGCAATGGCTCGCCGTTGCGAGGATTTTCTAATGGTGGAAAATTGTTTGCAACGGATCTCTCCGCATTCGTGTCCGTGAGATAATACGTCTTGGCGATGCATTGCTCGTCGTTGTTGAATGCAGCTTGCGCAGCAGCTTGATGAAATCGCTGACGTCAAGGTTACCCAGCAGTACTCCAATAGCGCCGAACTGGCCCATAGTATTTGGTGCTAGTAGCATACATCCACAGCTGCCACCAGCCACTTGGCTGAGCTCGCGAACGAAATCGCCCGCGAACGAGTAGACATTGATTCATGGAGGTCGTGTGTGCAACCAACTTGGAGCTTGAGCCGAGTCCAGTTCATTCGCCGCAAGCACAAACTCGATCAGGCTTTCCACGTCCCAGTCGAACACGAAGCCTGGGTTTTCGTCGTCGGTTTGGATCGACGACAGATATTCATTCAGCTGTGGACAGCAGGCATCGTCAGGGTTTCTTTTCTTCCAGTATATTAGCACGGACTCACCACGGGCGTTGCTACGCAGAGGGAGATAACGTCGCGCAGTCTCACATCGAACGAATTCGCGGAGATTCGCGCATGCGAGGGAGTAGAGTTCATTTTCTTCGTCGTGCGTCTCAACAAAAAACAGTTAAAACAGTTTGGAATGTGACGCCTTCAGCCTCCCACGCTCGACTTGGCCAAATTCAGGAAGATTCGCGGTCTCTAGAATCTTGAAATGGTGCTTTGATCATGTTGGTTGCTAAAGTACCTTCAACATACGGGAAACTGTTGGGCTTTTATCTAGGCTGCAATGCGCATCCTTCTACAACCTGTAAACTGAAAAAGCGATCCAATACTTTTCTAAGTTAACGACTACCGAAATGAACGATCAGAGGAGGAGGCGCGAGCTTCTGACTGTACTGCGATCCTGAGAATCTGGTGGCGTTGTTCTCGCTCATCCGACTTCGAATTCCCTCGGCCACAACCAGATCTTCCTCGCTGAGACCAAGTACTCCAAGAAATCCTCGTGGCAAAGTAGTTTGGCTTGTACACGGGCGTATTGTGGGCAATTGGGGTCAGATCTTCCATGGTCGTCGGCGTTTAGACTGGTGGTTGTCGACGTCGGGTTCTTGCATCGCAGATATTGAGTCAGTCGAAACCTCAGGAGCGGAAATACTTCGTGGTGTTGGTTCAGTTACTCGAGTTGCCACCCGACAGCTAGAGGAGAAGCACCAGAGCGAGAATGACTGCTACGAGAGCGACTACGCCGCAGAGCTCGAGAACGGGCTACTACAGCGAGTCGGGGATCCTCGCGTTCGAGCACGAGTACTGCCACCCTCCGGGCGCTGAAGGTCGACAGCTGCATTTCCAGCAGACAAGTACGTTTGTGCGCTCGACAAATTCTCCGTCGCCCTTCCACTTGGCCATGACTCGACAGCCAGCGAGGCTGTCAGTGCTTGACTCCCATATGCGTCTAGTGACATTGCTTGCGATGATGACTCGCACGTTTTCCTCGCCGACCTTGTGCCTCATGAGACCTTGGCGCGCGGATCGCAGCCGATCCTTCAAAGTACTCCCGACACTTTCGATGGGCTGATGGTGTGCTACGACTTGCTTATCCTGCTAAATTCGAGAAACCCGTTGCATCGACAAAGCCGCAAGTCTTCATGCCGACGACCATGCAATATCTGATCCCAGTTGCCCCCGATACGCCTGTGTACAGACCGATCCAGCGCCTAACAAGGAATCAGCTCGAGGTTGCATGTGTGGAGTTTGAGCGCCGAGTTTGGCCCCGGCGGGGAAGATGTTCGCGTGGTTGTGACAAAAGGTATTCCAAGACAGGTGTGAGAACCATAACATTCCCAGGTAACCGGATTGTTGTCGAGTCTGTAGGAGAGAATCAACTGCGACGTACGGCGTCAACTGCGTCTAAACGGAGGACCTGGACGCCGAATCGAAGGATTCCAATCGGTGAGGCAGTCACGCTCTCTTGCGATATTGTGCACGCTGTAAGTGATGACGATTTGTTATTGACAAATTTTCTTTCAATGAGGCTGATGAGCTTTTGCTATTGACATTGTTCAAGGGAATATTGTGCTGAAGGAAGAGGATAGCGTACCACACATCGCAGTAGTCACGAAGATAATCCACCAATGTGTAAACATTCTGATAAATCCACCACAACAGTTTTTGCGCGCTGTCAGTAGTCAGTTGACAATCCGATGAGCAGACGGAACCTAAGTTACTCGCAATCCAGACGGAGGGATCTTCGATGACATGGCGGTGCGAACTCAATCGTCGAAATTGTAGTTCGCAACGAATTCCTTCCAGCTAGCCCAACAAAAGTGTCGGGAGGACTTCGGAGCATCGTCTGCAATCATGAACACTCTGCTGCTCCAATTTTCCGAATTGCGACTGACAACAACGCTTCTACTTTGTCGTCTACCTCATCTAGCAGGACATCAACACTCCATTGAAACCCAAGTCAGTATACTCTGGGTTCGCTTCCACAAACTTGATCAACCACAAGTACTTCAGGCCAAGACACTGTTTAGGTGGATGAAATTGCTCTTTTTACCCAACTTACTTGACGCCGTGCCCATATACATGTTTTATTGCGCCGATGTAGACGACTCCGACTAACTTACGTCGTCGTCTTCCTACGTTTGCGACAATTTGCGTGGCTTTCTTCATTGACATTTTCCCCTGAGCCTTTTGAAGCCGGCTCCATTAATACAGTTAGCCAACTGTAGTCTGGATCTGCGGCTAACGTGCTTATGTGAAAGTGCAGTCGGTCCCAGTCTAGCAGATCTCGGTTCTCTTCAAAGAGAGTCTTCATCCACCGTTTTGGCGACTCACACAACGCACCCCAATCCAAGAATTCAGCATTTTCTAAAAACATGATCGCCATCCACAGCCTCGGGTCTCTTGAGAGCAGCGGCCAATCGATGTATCGAGTGTTTTTCTGAAACAAAGGGATCATCCATACTGGAGGGGCCCTTGCACTCAGAAAGCTCCAGTCCAGGTGCTTGGCTTGCTTCACGAGTACGGAAAACATCCAGCTACTTGGCTTCCTGCTAATTGCTTCCCAGTCAAACAGCTCCGGTCGCGAAACCATCACAGGCAACATCCATTCATTTGGTTCCTTGCTGAGATGCTTCCAGTCCACCTTGTCGGGGTGCTTAGTTAAGAGCGGGGCCAACCAAATTCGCCTGCGGTGGCTTAACACGTTCCAGTCGAGGTAGATATGAAGTTCGTCGAGCAAAGTCATGACCTCCTTGGTCGCATGACGACTGAGCGCCCTCCACTGAACGCGATCCGGGAACTCTCGAAAGAGTGAAACCATGAAAGCTTGCGGCTTGAGCGACAGCGTCTTCCAGTCTAACTTATCAGGATGTTCGCGAAAATGTGGGATCATCCAGTCTTTTGCACACTTGCACAGGTCGTGGATCAGCACATTCGACAATAACAAATCCTGCAGCCAGGGTAGCGATTCGAGAATACGGTTGCGCTGGCCAAGGAGTCCATCCCAGTGGAGTTTGTCCTTGTTTTCTTCGAGGAGAAGACGCATCCAATTGCTACACCGGTCGCATAGCACTCCCCAGTCTAGACGCTCGGGGTACGAACGGAACATGTCAAGCTTCTTCTCCGATCTGTAATAGCACATGCGTTCCCAATTCACGCGGTTGGCATTCTCATCGATGAGAACTCGCATCCACGGCATATAATGCATTGAAAGAAGGTTCCAATCAATGCGGTCGGGGTTCTCTCGGAGCAGCGGCAGTATCCACTCGTCGGGTTTGTATTGCATCCCTTGCCAGTCGAAGAACGACAGAACATTGGCACAACGCGGGTCCAACAGGCGGTTGACAAGCTTCTCCATTTGCAAACTGTGGTCTTTGGAAGTCGAGATGGAAAGTGAACGAGAATTTTCTAGCGCACGCGGATACCTTTGATGGACATAGTGCAACGTATCGATTTACAGAGTCGATAACAGTTGGTGACGTGGTCAATTTCTCAATCGATTTCTCCGTCGCAATGGAGAAGCTGGTAAATTGTCTACTGGACCCGCGATGTGCCAACGTGCTGTCGTTCTTGAACTGGGAAGATATCTCGTGGAAGGCCGAAGAGTGGATGCTGCCACTGCTACTGGAAAACCCACATCGCCTCAACTAGCACCGACTCGTCCCACGTTACAAGTCGTCGATGGATATTCTTGTCGACAAAAATGTTGCTCGAGTCAAGTGGTCCCACATGTGCTCGCACCCGTCGAAGACAATAGCAACAGTTGTGCACCGACACATTCATCATCTGGACTGGCAAGCGCTCTGTGACCACTGCAGTTCTTGAATGCTTCCTCTCGTTGAAGATAACGTCGAGAAGCTCGATTGGGACCAACTACTCATCTACCACAGCACGTACTCAGCATCATGGGTTGAACCTTTGACTCTCTCCAACGAAGAATTCTCGCTCACTTTGCAGTTCGCAGCAATGGAAAAGCTTGCCGACCGCCTGGTGGATCCGCGCTGTGCAAATGGGCTTCCGTTCTGGACTGGAGATATATGTCGTGGTGGCCAGAAGAGTGGATGGTGCCGCTGTTCATAAAGAGAGAGACTGGAAAACCCTCCGGTGGTATTACAAGCCATGGATGCCGCCTCTGCTCCGAGAGAAAGCCGAACTTACTAATAGGAGAACCATCTCAAGGCATTTCGAGCCATAGATCCTACCGTTGCTCCGAGAGAACCCTGAGCACCTCGATTGGATCACGATCGCGTTACAGTAGGATGCATGGATGCGAGTACTAATCGATGAGAATGTTGGCCGAGTCAATTGGGACTACACGAACACATTTACATCGGAAAAGAGTTTGGACGTCCTACTCTCCTACCCCGAACATTTGAACTGAGAGAATCCTGCACCGGTGCAGGGAGTGCCAAAATTGGATGCTTCCCTCTTTGAAGAGAATATTGACAAACTCCACTGGGATCAACTCCTGTCCAACCGCAGACGCAAGGCCAGTTTCACTCACCTTGACGATTCACTTCTTTCAAACCTTCATATCTGGAGGCATGCAGAATTTTGGATGATCCCAGATCTGCGAGAACGACTTGACGAGATTGACTGGGGTGCGCTGCCAAAGTAGCCAAGCGGAAACATGGCTCCACTTTTTCGAGCATTTCCCGATCGCGTGCACTGAAAAGATGGTGTCTCGACATGCGACTCGCTGTCGTTGCTTTTCGAATTTCAGAGCCACCTCGATAGGGCCGTACTGAGCCATCGAAACCGGATCTGGCTGCAACCACAACTACTCGAGTATCCTGACAAGGTCGCTTGGAAATATCTCAGCCAGAAGCCACAGCGTTGGATGCTACTGAAGTACCAGTGATGAATAGCCATCACAAATTTATTTGGCTGGAGCGCGATCCCCAGAGAGGCCGTAGACTGTTTGTCTGGCTTACTCAAGGAAGAGCATCTAGACTGGGCCAAACTGTGGGAAACACTGTCTTCAGACCAACCTTCCACGCATTGGATTACCTCTTTCTTCGATAGCAACCCCACAACATGTTGACTGGCAGCTGTTATCCAGAAATCCGGAATCATGGATGACTCACATGTTTGTTGTGACCCCGGATCGAGTTGATTGGAGTGCGTTGTGTGCATCACCAAAAGAGTGGATGAAGTCTTTGTTCAATGAAAACCGAGCTCGTCTGGACTGGAATAAGCTGCGCCTCCATGCAAATACTGCTGTCGTGAGCACAGAGCATTAGTGGTTGGTGGATATTGTGCAAGCAGACCACTAACCAGAGTTCCAATGGAGTCAAGGACCTCAACGGCTGCTAGCCGAGTAAAGCGGCAAACGAGCAGAATGATACCTCGATGATGGTCAGTTGCAAGTTCCTTTGAACACACCATTCTAAATACATGTATGAGTTTGGTTCACATCGACAAAATCTGCGTTGTATTTTTTTCATCGTCTTACTGCTACTGCCGAAATTTTAAGCTTCGCCACCACTGTGTTATGAGGTGTAAAGTAGAAATCCAAGCCGCCCGCATTGCAGACCGCAAATCGCGGTCGTATCTTAGGTGGGTGATATGATCTACACAGGATCGCATATCGTTACGAAGGTTTTCTTGTATTTCTTCTTCGTAAAAAAAGTGAGCACCGACGCAACAGCACTTGATTGTTTTCAAGTGGTGTTGCGTCGGTGCTCACATTTTTTTTGAGCTGAACTATAATTACAGCTACCATGGAGAAGCGATGCGGGATTGTCCACGCGTCGAACGACCCAACAGCGTTGGCTGGATATAGGTGGGAGATTTCCTTGGATATGGGCATTTAGTTGCCACTTTCATTCGATCGGCGTATTACAAACTCCAGTGTTTTGTGCTGCGTCCTGGTGCCAGAGTGAGAAAAAGTAAAGTCGGGCACAAGCGAGCCATAAGCAGCATTTGCATCTTGCTTCAGCCCACAAACAAAAGCTCCAATGCCATTCCACGAACTTCAGTAGCAATTCATCATCGACTGAGCTCCCAAAAACTTCAAGATGGGTACGTCGCTCGCAGACCTCAGGAAAGTTTTCGTGGTGCGAGGCAAATCCACCCACCATTCTTGCGAGCGTACGCCGCGAGGAATCACGTTGAGATCTGCATGCGTACCGCCACCACCTTTCTGGTCCAAATCGAGTCGCCAACGCTATGTTCGCGGCCCCAGCCAAAGCCCAAGTCTTCCGGCCACGTACGCTCGCACCAAACTGCGACACCAGTAAATTGCTTGGGTACTATGGCGTTTCTTTGAGGCTATCCGCTCCATAAACCTCTACATTAGTAACCTGTCAAACTAAGTACGTACGTTTAAATTTAGTGATTCATATTAATCTATTGACATTAGATTACCTAGTATAAATAATATAATGGATGCATGACTATCGGGGTACTGGACCGCTCCCTTCCCCCTTCCAGGCGATCCTTGGCCCACAATCCAATCATCCAAGTCTCCGAGAGATGGTGACGCGCGAGGAGCTGACGGCGCGCATCGCCGAGCAGGGCGAGGTCGTGCGCGCCCTGAAGAGCGCCAAGGCGGCCAAGCCTGAGGTGGACGCGGCCGTGGGGGCGCTGCTGGCGCTCAAGGCCGAGTTTAAGGCCGCGACGGGCGAGGACTTTGCGCCTCCCAAGCAGGAGAAGAAGCCCAAGAAGGAGAAAGCGGCGGCGGTAGAGGCGCCCAAGGACCCGAGCAAAAAGTCCAAGAAGGAGCTCAACAAGGAGCGCAAGAAGGCCCAGAAGCAGGCCATCAAGGCCGGAGACGCCCCTGAAGCTGCTCCAGCTCCAGCTCCAGCTCCAGCTGCTCCAGTTGCTGCCAAGGAGGCCAAGACGACTGCGGTCCCTCCTGCTGGGAAGGTGGCGCCCGTGGTGCTGCCCAAGCCCGAGAACGAGCACGGCGCCGTGGTGTTCTCGCCCAAGGCGCAGCTGCCGCGCGCGGCCTTCGTGGTCGCGCAGCTCGCGCGCTTCGCCGGCGCGTTCGTCGGCTCGGACGCCGCGAACCTCGCGCCCACGCTGACGCTGCAGGACGGCAGCGTCGTCTCGGGCGACTTTGCTGTCGCTCGGTACCTGGCGCGCGTCTCGATCTCTGGAATCTACGGCGGTGAAGGGGACGCGCTCGCTCGCTCGCAGGTGGACGCGTGGCTGGACTTCGCGCTGACCAAGCTGCAGGCCAAGAGCCCGAGCGGCTTGGCGCTGCTAGAGTCCGTCGTGCAGCACCAGACGTTCCTCGTGGGCTACGCGCTCTCGCTGGCCGACATTGGCGTCTGGGCGGCTCTCTCGGCTGCCATTGACGCCAACAAGGCCGTGCTTGCGCCGTTCCCGCACGTGACGCGCTGGTTCTCGCACCTGAACGCTCAGTCGGTGTTCGCTGAGGCTGCCACGAAGCTCCGAGCTTTGCCGGTTGTGCGTAGCAGCGCCCAGGGCAAGGCGACGGACCATCACCCGACCAACTCGACGCACAAGGGCAAGACGACGGGCAGCTGCCCGCCGCTCAAGGACGCCGTGGACGGGCAGGTGGTGACGCGGTTCCCCCCTGAGCCGAGTGGATACCTGCACATCGGGCACATCAAGGCGTGCATGCTCAACAACTACTACGCACGCCACTACAACGGCAAGCTGATCGTGCGCTTCGACGACACGAACCCGACCAAGGAGAAGGACGAGTTCGAGCAGAGCATCCTGGCGGACCTCAAGCGGCTCGACATCGTGCCCGACATGGTCTCGTACACGTCGGACTACTTCCCCAAGATCCAGGAGCTCGCGCGCCAGATGCTGCGCGAGGGCAAGGCCTACATGGACAACACGCCGCAGGAGCAGATGCGCGAGGAGCGCATGCACGGCATCGCGAGCAAGTGCCGCGACCAAACGCCCGAGGAGAACCTGGCGCTGTTCGAGAAGATGCTCAAGAACGACCCGAGCGTCGAGGGCTTCTGCATGCGCGGCAAGATCGACATGCAGGCCAAGAACAAAACCCTGCGCGACCCGGTCTTCTTCCGCGTCAACACGACGCCGCACCACCGCACGGGCACCAAGTACCTGGCCTACCCGACGTACGACCTGGCCTGCCCCATCGTGGACTCGCTCGAGGGCGTCACGCACGCGCTGCGCACGACCGAGTACAACGATCGCGACGCCCAGTACCAGTGGGTGCTGCAGGCGCTGGGGCTTCGCATCGTGCACATCCACGGCTTCGCGCGCATGAACTTCGTGCACTCGGTGCTCTCCAAGCGCAAGCTGCAGTGGTTCGTCGACAACGGCCACGTCGAGGGCTGGTATGACCCGCGCTTCCCGACCGTGCAGGGCGTGCTGCGTCGCGGCGTGCAGGTCGAGGCGCTGCGCGAGTTCATCCTCAGCCAGGGCGCGTCTCGCCGCATCACGGACATGGAATGGGACAAGTTCTGGACCATCAACAAGCGCGTGCTGGACCCGATGGCGCGCCGCTACTTCGCGATCGCCGATGCTGTGCCAGTGGAGCTGACGAACCTGCCGGCGGGCGAGTGCCGGTGCCGCGGCACCCCAAGGACGCGAGCATGGGCAACAAGATCATGCGGTTCGGTCGCAACCTGCTGCTGGAGCGCGACGACGTGGAGCTGTTTAAGGAGGGCGAGGAGGTGACGCTCATGCGCGTGGGCAACATCCGCGTGACCAAGGTGGAGCGCGACGCCGAGGGCAAGATCGTCAAGGTGCTGGCCGAGAACCACCCGGAGGGCGACTTCAAGACCACCAAGCTCAAGGTGACGTGGCTCGCGGACGTGCCCGACCTCGTGCCGTGCACGCTCGTGGAGTTCGACCACCTCATCAGCAAGCCCAAGCTCGAGGAGGGCGACGACTTCCACGACCACCTCACGCCTGTGACGCGCGCCGAGTCCCATGCTCGCGGCGACCACGAGCTGCGGAACGCGCAGCAGGGCGACGTCGTGCAGCTCGAGCGCCGCGGCTTCTACCGCGTGGACCAGCCGTACCACTCGGCCGAGAAGCCGCTCGTGCTCTTCATGGTGCCCGACGGCAAGGCCAAGGCCATGTCCACGCTCTCCACCAAGCTCGCCCACCGCTAGTGTCATGGTGTCATGATTCACGACCAACGTGTCGTTTGACATGCCAGGCTGGTTTGCTAGTAGCTTCCGTAGTAGACGAGGAGCTCCGATAATCCTTGACGCCCCCATAAATATTCGCATCATTCGCCTCAACACGACTTTAAAACCCGAATCAAGTCAATAGTGCATACTTTTGCGTATTACACTACTACCTTCGAAAGAACGCAAATCTTCCCCCATATTCCCAGCTCCGCTATTACCAGAAGATGCGGCGGGCCGCGGCTTCCGCGAGCGCTGGCAGCGACGGCGACGTCTCCTCGGGCTCCAGCGCGTCCGCGTCCCCGTCTCAGGCTCCCAAAGCGCAAATTCCATGGCCTGCGCCCGTCAATCGGCCTCGCCCGCGACTCCAGAGCGACCAGCCGCGCGCCTTTCCGCCCCGCCAGGTCTCCGCCATGAGCTCCGCTAGCGTCAACCGCTTCACAGACGACGCCAAGTCGACTAGCGAGAGGCGGAGTGTCCGGGACCCGGAGCAGGGCGTGTACGAGTACCTGGAGGAGGTGGCTACGACCGCAGAAGGCGGAGGGAGTACCGTGATCCGCCGACCGCTGAAGCTCTCGGGGTGGCTGTGGCGGCGCGAGGGCTTGTTCCGGCGCTTCCGGCGGAGGTTCTGCGTGTTCAAGCCTGAGAGCTCGGCGCTGTTCGTGTTCGCGGGCGACGACACGGTCAACGGCCGGCTGCTGCGCCGCGTGGTCGTCACTAGCGTGCGGCTCACGAGCAGGGCCGACCGCGCGCTGCACATCCAAGGGTACGCCGAGAACCGCGAGCTACACAAGAAGCAGTCGGACTCGATGGCCCAGCGGGCGTCGACGAGGAGCAGGGCGCTACCCGGGGACAGGCAGAGGTTCTTCCTGCCGGAGGACGAGTTCTTCAAGGCAGTGACGGGCAAGGCCCTCACGGTGTGGACGCACTGCTTCAAGCACCACATGAAGAGCTACCGGCTGCGCAGGCAGCGCAGAGCGCTCTCGGACCTCGGAGACGACGCCAGAGGACACCAGGAAGACGAGCAACAGGAGCACGATGAGGAGGAGGAGGGAGACGAGATGGACCCGGACTTTGTCTACGAAGAGGTCGACGCCGCGCCACGGAGGCACTCGCTGCCAGCCGCGCCCATCGGGCTGCGGCCTGAACGCGCTGCGCAGCGGAGCGCCGAGGACTCGGCATTGTCAAAAGTGAGCAGGCAACGGTCGGATTATCAGGAGTCGCACCGGAGGCCTCGACCAGAGGATGCTACGCAGCTAGAGTACGACCAGGATCGCTCGATCTACATAACCAAGCTACACCGTGGATCATTTGGAGAAGACCACAAGGCCTTTCCCATGGGACACCAACCACAAGAATCTTTGGATCTGTCTGCGAGTCGCGAGCAGCCGGACTCCCTCGACGCTAGTCAGAGCAATGCTTTTTCCGCCACACCGTCGGAAATGGCGAGTAGCAGCGCTACTTTGTCGTCGTTAATGCACTCGACACAGTCCATCTGGGCGGATGACGAGCTCCTGGAGCACCGCGTGGACTTTGACGCGATCGCAAAGACAAAGCCTCTCGCAACTGGTGCATACGGAGAAGTTTGGCTCGCGCAGTATCGAAGTCGCGATGTTGTCATCAAGTACGTGAAGGATACAAAGCCGAATGCTTCGAAAGGGAGACAGGCGATTCAGCGTTTCATCGAAGAGATCAAGATCCACGCTCGCCTCGACCACAAGCGCATCGTCAGCTTCCGCGGCGTCGCCTGGACAAAGGAACGTGATGTGAGGCTCATGATGGAGTACTTGCCCAAAGGCGATTTGCGGACGTTCCTTGAGCAGATGAAGCAAGAGCAAAACAACAAGTTCACAAGTATCTGGACCTGGACAAAGTACCAGTGGCGCATTGCAATCGATGTCATCGAAGGGCTAGTCTATCTCCATTCTCTCAACCCAGCTCTCGTGCACTCTGATATCAAGTCGGGCAACATTCTTCTACGAGAAGATTTAAGTGCCAAAATTGGCGACTTCGGATTGTCACGGTATGTTGAGGCCCCCTATTTATCCGTCATGGATGGCGGTGAGAACAACAGCGCGATTGACAACATTGGCGATAGCCAGCGCGACCGCAACAGTGACAGCGACAACAGCAGTTGCGACTATAGCGAATGGCATGGCCGAGCGAAGGGAACAGGCAGGTGGATGGCTCCGGAAATTCTTACAGGTGGACAAGACTCTTCAATGTCCGTCGACGTGTATGCGTTTGGTATTGTTCTATCCGAAATCGACACGTGTGAGATCCCGTTTCGCGACCGCAGCTTGGCTCGTAGCAACAGTAATGTTGTCATGAGTGAAGACGTGCTGGTTCACCACATCGTCTCTGAAGGCTGGAAGCCAACTTTCCGCGTGACGTGTCCTGACCCCATCAAGCAACTGGCCACCGAGTGTTTGGCACGTGATCCTCGCGACCGACCGACGTCGCTAGAGGTCGCTCACCGATTGAGGAAGGCTGCGAGCCAACGAGAACGGCCTGATGTAATTGCTGCTCAGGCTGCGTCGCTGCGAATTCGTTAATAGGCTCACATTACAAAGGCTCCTACTGGCTTTCTCTCAAGTGCTGTAACGCCAAATATATGCCGTCCAATTGGACGGACACCATGCTATGGGTGGCTATGAAGCACTGAAGCTGCACGCTCCCGAACTTTCACTGTCAAAGACATCAACGACACGTTGTGCCGTCACCCACTCGATTTCTTGGTCAATTAGGTCGCTTGTCCAAGCTTGAACGGCCGGAGTCTTCTCTCGCCGTACTTTCCTTTGAGCCCGCTTCGCAGGAGCTCGAGGATGTCGAATTCATCAAATGGCAGTTGTATCCTTCGAATTATGAGAAATGCACGTTACAAGTAGCAAGTTTTCTGTGCAATACTGTACTGTGATCAATTGTTGCCATTCTTTCAAAGGATACCTTACGCAGCTCGCCAAGCCATCTATGGGATAATCTTCGAAAACCGGATCCTGAAAGAGATCTTCCTTAAGCATCTGGTAATAGCAGCGGCTACGGAAAGGCCTAAGCCTCCAAGTAGTATGAAGCCAGCTTTATCGGAGAGATTGTACATATCTGGTGTGCGCCTCAAATCCAAAGCCACGATGGTTTTGGAAGCCATGACAGGATCGTAGATCAGCGAGTTTGTAAATCTCGAAAAAGACATTACCAGCACAGTTCCGTTGACGCTTGGATCAAATACGGCGGTGACAGATATTTTGGAGTTCTCTCCATCCACATCTGCAAGCAGGGGAATGTCGATAAAGTTGTTGCTGTCAAACGATAGACGCATCACGTTGTCTCTTGTACTATAACTGAATGTCTCGCTGCCGGGAGCATCGCCGATTATGCTGCTGAGTGTCACGTTCAGAGTAAGCTTGTCTGCATCAGACACAAACACCCAGTTCGTAATGTTGAAGGAAAACTTGAGGGCACCCCTAGGAACACTCAGTTTTTGCGCGCTGTTGTATGCGACACCAGGCATCAAATACTGGTCGACGCGCACCGAAAACGTCGGATAAGAGCCTACCAGCGACGAATCGTACGGGATTGGTGGTCGCACACGACTCTGAGGAACAAGTGCAGTGAATGACATTGTCCAAATTTCGGCACCAGTGGGAGAATACTGGCGTTCGGGCTCAGAGAAAACGAAGGCTGCTGCGTCAGCGAACCTGTTGAGTCGCTCTCCTTGGGTGGATGCGAGCCCTGAAAACCCGATTTTGACTGCACTAGAGGAGCATGACGAGTCGAAACATAGCCCGAATTGGCCGTGGGGTAGCGCTAGAAGCTTGGTGGGAACTTCTTCGCCGTAGATATTTTTACTCGGGCCATGGGTATCTCCCAGACTGATGACCGCCTCGGATAACGAATTTTCTGAGACTCCATCGCCATACTGGATATTATTTGAGCCGATGAAGAATTCATATCTGAATGTTCTGTTGACTGGTGGTAGCGTGAACAAAAGTTGTATTTCCTGATCGAACTCCAGAATATCCGATTGAATAGTGGCCACAGATTCATCAACGGCCCCATATTTTGGAACTTTGAGATACATGTTGGAAAAGTTGTAAGACAAGGTAGACAAGCCATTCTCTGTGGTGGCTATAGTGTTGACAACCTTGTTTCCTTCCAATGCAAAAAGGAAGAATGACAGACCTACATTGCCAGTTGAAAGTGCCGAATTGTTGGGAGAAAAGCCAAGTATGCCAACTCTCAGCGCTCCTGCAGGCGCATAGACCGTCTCGCCATTGATAGTTTTGTACTCCTCCTCTTCCAATTTTGTGACTGTCACGGCTGTTACTATCGTACTGCTGTTTGCGGGGCCATTAGCAAGAACACTCGAGTTTGTGCTCGCATGAATGCTTTTGTTCGCAATTTCTAGAAGAAGAGGGTGCACGATTTCTGCATCTTTCTCAAAACTTGGTGCGAACGGAATGCTGCCCTCAAGAGAAAAATCTGCAACGACTGGAGAATACCAAAGTTCATGGCTATTGAACTTTGGGTACAAGCCCAGTCGGTCGATTGCGAGACTGATAACCCCAACGTCCGTACTACAATTTGCTGCGGCGCAATACTCAAAGCCTCCTGAAAACATACTGATGGTTGATAAAGGCACATCTGCACTTGTACTACTGGGGTCCTGATTCTCAAATCGCATGGAGTAACTATAATAGATAAATGAATTGTCAGGAAAAGTGAGCTCAAGTTTGACAGTCGGTTCTACCGATGATAGCATCATAATAACAGATTCATCGGATGTACCAACATTGCATATGTTTGGCAAGTCGAGGTAGATTCCGTTCCCCAAGTTTAGTTCCGAGAAATTTGATGTACCATCGCCCCAGGATACTGTGTTTGTGATCTCTGAATCGATAACAGTGTTAATCTCAAGGGTAAGTTTCAATGTGTTTGTTGGTTGGTCGAGGTTCCAGTTGTCAAACTCGTATGTGAAAATGAAATCACCCTCGGTTAGGTTTGACGGGACATCGTAGCCTGTTCCACCAAAAAGGATGTCTACGTCGCCCGATTCGACCTGCACGATTTTGCGTCTGAGATACGGATCACCATTTGTCCTTGGGCTATATGCAGGTCCCCCACTTGGAAGCACAGTTTCGGATACTTCCATTGAGCAGTAACCCCAGCCGCATGGTGTAGAATCGATGCTTGTACCGTAGTTCAATTCATCAGAAGTACCATCAAATGGGAAGCTATAGCTGCCTTCAACGTTGTCGCTGTCGTACTCCGCAAGTGAGCTGAATGCTATGGAGGTGTACGATGTGCTGCAAGCTGTCTCGTCAAGACATATCTCCAGGTACCCATAATTTCCTTCCGTGGTAGACCAGGACCTTCCAGAGGTTTCCATAGGCGATATCATGATCGCTATTGCGATGAGACCGAGCGCAGCGAACTGCATGATGTCCTACTAGGTGATGTGTGCTGGATAGACAGAAGAAAACTAGTGTGAGGCTGGACTGCGAAAAGGAGGACAAGCGAAAATAGACCATCCCCGCTCTAATTTCTCTTCTTCAAGAAATAGATAATCTACAGCTTGCATAGTCTCAACTAGTTGAGGGATGCAACTCGAATGGAAGATCTATTACCATTTTATTTGTAGCGGTTATAGAACAATTTTAGAAAAATCGACCTTCAAAGGTACTTTTCGCGCGCAGCGCACAATTGAGACGACAATCATTGCGCCAAGAACTGCTGCGAGAACTATACCTGCTGTCTCGACAATCGTGTACTTAGCTGGTGTACGAGCTAGCGTGATGTCGGCTGCCACGAGCGACTCTGACGATACAACTGGGTCATAGATAAGAGTGCTTGAGAACTTGCGAAAAACCATCATCAGCACGACACCGACGTCGTTGTCAAAGACAGGAGTGATACTGATACTTGCGCTAGCTCCATCAAAGTCTGCAAAGAGTGGGATGTCAAGGTATTGGTCGTTGTCAAAAGACAGTCGCATCACGCCATTCTCAGACGTGTTCATAAACTTTGTAGATCCAGGGATTTCTCCAACAATACTGCTCAATGTTGCATTGAGCACCAGTGTGTCCGTGTCGGACACAAAATGCCAGTTGGAAATGTTGAAGGAGAACTTCAGAGCACCGCGCGGCACCGATAATGTTTGGCCACTGTTGATTGCAATTCCTGGCGCAAGGTACTGGTCGACGCGAACAGAAAACGTCGGAT